>AWUE01020330.1:0-15597 GCA_001974825.2 Corchorus olitorius | reverse complement strand
ANAAAAAAAAAAAAAAAAAAAAAACTACACCCATATCCAAAACACTTATGCTCTTCCTTCCAATTCCTCATGGCTCGAAATGCCACTTGCACCTTCCAATTAATAAACTCGAGATAGTTTTTTATAAAATTCTTCCTTAACTAAATTCTCCACTTCCACAAAAAAACATTAAAAAAAATTCCATTAAAATACCATGGAACAATGAACAAAAAAAATTAAAATACCATCAAACCCGGAATTTAAAACCATAGAGAGGGTTCGAAGTGAGGTAAATTCTTTCTCTCTTGCATGTCATGTTCTTTCTTTATTTAGAAAAAAGAAGGGAGTGAGTTACATTTACCGTTTACTCGTTTGGTATCGTTTTCTGTTTTCTGTTGCCAATTTTCTGTTTTTGGAAACAAAACAGTGAAAACATGTTTGGCAGACTGTTTCTGTTTTCAAAAATTTTGGAAACAGAAGCAGTGTTTTGGAAAAAAAGTGGAAGCAAGAATTTTGTGTTTTCATGTTTTTCCAAAACACAAAAGCATAATGATGAACAGTAACTCACATACTTTTTAACCTTTTTTTTTACTTTTTTATTTAAAAACATACAACCAAATTGTATATCCAAACATGTTTTTGTTTTCAAAAATTGACAGCACAACAAAAACAAAACGAAAACGAAACAAAAATAAAAAACAGAAAAACGAAAACGATGCCAAACGACCCTGTATTGATTTATTTTGATGAATAAAATTAATTGTTTTCTACGTATTGAATTTTTTTCTTTTTCTTTTTTTTTCAAAAGTGAAATTATATTTTCATTTTTTACTTTTTATTATATTACGGATTTTTTTTTTTATAATATACTCCATATGAGTTCAGCAACTTGAAGTTGGGATCGCCTGCCCTAAAAAAGCCAATAAGAACAAGGAGTAAGAAACCCTAAAAAGATCAATACTTCAAGTCTTCTAGATCCTTCGAAAAACCTATTTTTAATTAAATAAACAAAATTAGTTAAGTACTCTTCTCTATCCCCCAATTTCACCGGACTCCCCAGATTCTAGACTCTTCCTCACCCCTCGAACCCTCCAGAGAAACCCTTTGCTCTTTTATACTTTCCCAAGTTTTCCTTCCATAAAAGCCCCCAACCCAAGCAGAGATTAACGACCAACAACCAATCAACCCCCCTCTCTCTCAAATTTAAACACACCCTTTTGTGATTTCTCCCGATGGCGAAGTACGGCGAAGGCGACAAACGATGGATCGTCGAGGAGAGACCCGACGGCGCCAATGTTCACAACTGGCACTGGGCTGAGACCGATTGCCTCCCTTGGTCTAAAACCTTCTTCACCAAAGCGCTTTCCAATCTCACCATCCTTGACGGCGAAGGCAATCTCTACATCAAGATCAAGAAGGTCGAGAAGGTCGACGGCGAAGCCTACGTTAATGTCCGCAAGGGAAAAATCATTCCCGGTTATGAAGTCAGTGTAAATTTGTCCTGGGAAGGTGAAGCCAAAGATGGAGAAGGGAAGACGCTGTTGAAAGTCGAAGGTAATGTCGAGATTCCGTATATTGCGGATGAGAATGCCGATGAGGATCCGGAGGTTAAGGTCACCGTTAAAGACGACGGCCCGATTGGGAAAACGTTGAAGGAAGCGATGTTGGCTAAAGGGAAGCCTTTGATTTTGGAGAAAGTCAGAGATTACGTTCAGAGTATGGCGAAGGGTGGTCCTGCTAAAGATGATTTGGAAGCCAAAAAATTGGCTCCCAAAAATAGTAATAGTAATAGTAATTCAGCTGGGGTGTCTAAGGAGAAAGTAGCGGAGAAGGAAGTGAAGAAGGAAGTGAAAAAGAAAGTAAAAGAAGGGTTTAAGACAATTTCGATGACTGAGAAGTTTAACTGTAGAGCTAAGGATATGTTTGAGATTTTGATGGATGAGAATAGATGGAGAGGGTTTACACAGAGTACTGCAAGGATTAGTAAAGAAGTTGGTGGGCAATTTAGTATATTTGATGGTTCAGTTACTGGGACTAACTTGGAGTTGCAAGAAGGGAAGTTGATTGTTCAAAGATGGAGATTTGGGAGTTGGCCTGATGGCATTGATTCAACAGTAAGTTTATTTGTCTCTCTCTGTATTTGATTGCTTTTAAGTATTTAGGATTTTGTGAGTTGAATGATTGAATAATGGCGTTTCTTTAATGGGTTTTGGTTGCAGGTGAGACTCGTTTTTGAAGAGCCTGAGCCTGGCGTTACTGTAATCAAGCTAACACATACAGATATTCCTGAGGAGGACAGGTTGGTTTATAATTTCAGTTTGCATTATTGTGCAGTGTTCTGATTTTGTCATGGATTGAATTGGGTGATTGATTTTGGGTTTTATGTTGATTTGTGATGCAGATATGGGAATGCAACTGTGGTGGAGAACACTGAGAGAGGATGGAGGGATCTAATTTTCCATAAGATACGGGCAGTTTTTGGTTTTGGAATATAATTTATTTCATTCCTAAATGAGGAATTAGTCTTTTATCATTCTTCCTTTTCAATTGTAGAATTTTACCCAAACTTGTTTGCTTTGGCCATTATTGCGAAAGATTTCTATGAGCCATACAAGTATGATGTACTGGTTCATGGTTTTAAACTTGAAAGTTGGACTGAGAGTGTCATCGTTGTCTTGTGTTGCCAATAACTGAATTCTCCCTTTAAAATTATATTTTTGACAATGACGAAAATCTTGTCTTACATTGACTTTATAATTCCTGCAGTCTGCATTGGGTCTGTTGAGGGTATTCATCAATCCTTGTACTTTCACATGGTTTGTGTTAACTTGTTTTTAGAGTGAAAAATCTGTTCAGTTACACTGGTCATTGAGAATAGTTAAAAGTCTGAAAAGCAGATTCAAATTGGTCTTAAGTGCAATCTTCTGTTAATATCTAGTTGATATTGTGATTTTGTTGTGGTCTGAATGTGATTTTGGAATATCCATGATATGTTTGGACCTTGGAGCCTGGTTCGTGTGGGTGATATCATAGTTGGTTATTTACTTGATTAGTTTGAGATTGTGTTTAGAATTGCTAGGATGATCTAGTATCTCTTGCTGTACCTGACAAAACTGTGTATGTCTACAAATGCCAATACACTATGTATATCAATATCAAGTGGTTCCAACAGTTAAATATTAGGTGTTTTTGTCAAGTGATTATGAACTTGGACAATGAGCAGCACAGATTGCATTACATGGGTTAGGCTTAACTTCTGCAAGTAGATTGATTTTTAATAATGTTATTATAACTTTGATATCTTAAATTGAATATAGAATTTTGTTAACATGCATAATAGAGGTCGTATTAATGAAAGTAAGAATGATGAAATGCAGCATATGTACCATTGTAAGCATAAGAAGCATCATTGCATGTCTTTTGGGAAGTAATCACATGTCAAGGTTCTTGTGTTTATATGCCTTGGAAGTAATTGGTTGTGTCATTGCATGTTTCAAGTTAGGGCAGTTGGGTAAGAATTATGACAGCCTCCTACTAGGTTGGTGATGATTAATGAAGTTCATTTGGGAGTTGAAACTTCAATTTCTGCTTCTTATTGGGGGATTGCTTCTCACACTCGTCACTCTTTTATCTAATATATATACCCTTTCTAGGAATTATGTGTGCACTTTCTGCCTAATAGAGGGTGGAAAGTAAGTTCAAGCTTTGCATGATAATATCTTATCTGTCACCATGTATTTTTATCAATTCATACAACATTAGACACTGGAGTTCACTCACTTAATAGAACACAGGGTTTATTTCTCGATCAATCAGTTGTTACCTTTTTTGGTCGATTAGAGCATGTGGGTTCCATATATTGTTTAAGAAGTGAAATGACAACAAAAGATAAATAAGAGGATTTAATTAGATGATTTTTTGTGTTTCTTCTACTGATGGAGAATATAAATTGCATTAATTACAAATGAGGGTTACAAAAGGTATCATGGCAAAGAAAACCTCCATAACTTGATCTCACCCTACATTCCACTCTAGCTATACGGCGAGCAATGCATGTTGGTTGCGATGCTACTTTCTCCTTCCTTGAAGTCTACGAATCCAATTGGTAACATTCTTTTGCCAATCTCTCTCAATCTTTCTAACAATCCACCATGGCCTACCTGTTGTGAAAACAATGTAACCCATGCTCAACCCCAGCACCACTCCACTTCCATACCCCATCATTGCAGCTTTCCAACTAAATGATATTTGCGAATCATCTTCTTCATCTTGATCAGTGATGCGTGGGGGATCGGGAGGCGGTTGTGGAAATCTTTTGCATTTTATAGGCAATGGACAGTCCCACAATCCTGGGTTCCCAGAGTAAGAATCTATATCGAAAGTATTGAATTGCATCCCCTGGGGAATGGGTCCGACAAGATTATTGTGGGACAAGTTCAACACTGCAAGAGATGCCAAATATACCAAATCGGGAGGGATTTGGCCACCCAGATTGTTGGACGAGAGATCTAATGATTCAATTGCAGCCATATGAACCAATAACGGTGGAATGGAGCCGGTTAAGTGGTTGGAAGAGAGGTTAAGCACTTTAAGTGAATCAAGTTCCCCAAGCACCTCTGGGATTCTTCCATCGAATCTATTCTTTGAAAAATCTATGATTGTGAATCTGTATTTAAGGCTATTGCTTACCCTTAGCTTTTGCGGAAACCTTTTGATCACCACTTCCACATAATTCCAATAAATCGGATCAGGCATGCAACTTCTATATAAATTTCCAACGGAACAATTAAAGACCGGTGCGTTTGGATTTGAGGCTGCTTCTGTCACAGGTGGCGCCGGCGGGCTTGGTATTGATCCAGATTTCATTGCCGTTAAATTTTGGAAGAAGATCGTTGGCAAGGAACCGGTGAACATATTCTCGGAAAGATCAATTACTTCCAAACTTGAAAAGGAATATGATGCTATCTCATTCTCGATAAGACCACCATGAAATCTATTGGACCGTAGCACAAGAACTTTCAGGTCTGGAAGTGAACCCAACCAATGGGGAAAGGTATCGTTTAACGTGTTGTTTGCTACGTTCAAAAATGCTAGAGAAGTACATTTAGCCAAGGATCTTGGAAGTAACCCTTCGAATTGGTTGTCATTAAGGGCCAGAATTTGCAAATATTCGCTAGCAAAATCTGGGAATTTTCCTTGGAATTTATTCATCTGGATATCTATGGTTGAGAGTCGTCTCTGGTAAGCACTTCCAAGGCAGGTCGGAATATTGCCGCCCAAGTTGTTGATAGACAAGTCAAGAACTTCAAGTGAACCCATACGGCAAAGAAAGGCAGGAATTTCCCCTGTCAAATTGTTGTTGGAAAGATCGAGTGTTTCGAGGCTCTTCAACTCGGCAAGCAATTCCGACGTGATGACACCACTCAAGGTGTTTGATGAAAGGTCAAGATGAACCAAGTTTACTAAAGTGATGTTTGGTGGAAGAGACCCGACAAGCCAAGAGCAACTAAGGTCGAGGGCAATCACATGAGCAGTATCGTTGTCGCATGTCACTCCCTCCCATAGACAGCAGTTTGTAGTTTCGTTCCAGGAGTTTGTCTTGGCAGGCGAAGTCGAGTTACATGAATCGGAAACCTTAGAATCAAGAGAAAGAGTGTTCTTGAGTTGGAGCAAAACAGAGCTTTCTTCCGGAAGGCATAAAGGAGCTGATGAATGAGGAGAGTAAGTAGAGGAATTCACATGAAAATAAAACAGCAATAACACCAACAGGATCCTTCCCATGTCTTGAATTATTAGAAGGTAAATGTCTAACTACTCCTATTGTTGTAATAATTTGATCAACTATTACTTATTAAATCAGCAAATACTAATTTATACATCAAATTCAACATTGCGCAACTTCATGAGAAAATGTGGTGTGGAAGACGACTTTGAACTTTGAACTTTGACCCATAGTTGTGGTTAAATGTTAATACTCCTATATATTGCCAAATTATTATGAACCTTTCTTTTGTTCTTTGCATACTACTTGTATATATTTTCATGATGGAGACAAAATTTGTAATGAATTATTGAATCAAATTAGTGGTCCAGTTTTCATCTTAATTATTGGACCCGATTTCCATATATTGTTGCTTTTATATAAGCCTTCAATTGACAATGCTACAAAAAGGTCTTGTTATCTTGCTTTTTACAATCTGTTTGGTAAGAAAGAAAGGAAATGGATAAATTTTTTTCTCAATATAATGATCCATTGCATTTGCATTGTTAAAATTTTAAGGCAACGACGTGGCATTCAATATTTTTCAATAAAAAATTCTTAGATTATGATTTTCTCATGTTTATTAGTATACTTTTCTCCCTTATGTTGGGGTTTCGGGTCTTCTCTTGCTTATACCGTTCTTGTTTGAATGGTCATCGATGGACTGACTTGTAGTGTTCCGTTTTTCCAACAGACTCTTGACTTGCACAAAGTGACAAAGACTTGGTGTTGATGATATATTAGTTGGGCCTGGAAACCCAATAAGGGCCCAATGCCCCAAACTTAACTAAGGCCTACTGAAGGCCCGAAGCTGCAGTATATATACATTGAGGTTTGAGCTATCTGGCTAATTGCTCAAATTGGTTTTTAACGTTTGCAAAAATATTTAAAAAAAAAACTTTAACCTTCTAATTTGGTTAATTAAGTTCTTAATATTATAAATTCGGCTCAAATCAGTCCTTAATGTTGTAAATTCGGCTCAAATCAGTTCCTACCGTTGTAGAATCAGCTCAAATCAATCCCTAGAGTCTATTTATGTCCCTAACGATTTGGGGTTTATTTGACGCCAGCAACTGATTTAAACTGATTTTGCAACGTTACTTAAATATTTAATTAACCAAATTAAAAGATTAAACCCTTATTTGAGCATTTTTCAAAAACATTAGGGATGAATTTGAACATTTAACCAAACTATCTAACCCTAAATTCTCTCATTTTCTTATCTACTATACATTGGAGCAATGGAGCCACACTCATTTAAACATCCGATATGGTCCTCTAGGACAAACAAGGAGGCTACTTTCTCATGTTTTCCATTCTTTCAGGTCACAAGGAGCTGTCATTCTCGGAGTTGCGCCACGAACATCAAGGATTTACTTTCTACCTTTATTTGCAGCTACTCAAACAAATTTTTTGACAAATACAATTATTATTGACAATAAGAAAATACTATCCCGAAGTTTCTTTTCTTCAAATTTTTTTGCGTGAAATTAACTAGTAATCAAATTAGCCTTTCCTTTAAAAAAAAAAAATAGCCTTTCCTTAATCTCTTATATAAAACAATAAAACTTCCGTTATTTCTTGTCCCTTGGAATTGGGCTAGAAAAGAATCGTTAAAAATTGGAAAAAAATAAAAATTCAAACGTCGCCTGAGAGATTCGAACTCTCGCGGGAAAATCCCATGTACTTAGCAGGCACACGCCTTAACCACTCGGCCAAAGCGACGCTTTTGTTTATTTGATATGCCACTAATCTGATATCATTAAAACCACACAGGTTTCTTCTATACCTGCTTCCCTAAACAATATCAGGGCACTTAATTTCACTTGTAAATATATAGTGTGAGAAACACCAAACAAACTGAAGATGCCAAAGTGTTTATAAAACTATCCATTTTGATAACAACAATCTTCAAATACTTGCTCAAGCTAGCCATTAAAAACAAGCAAACCTAAGGAAGGCTTCCTTGGTCCTTCGCAGTTTGCACATGGAAATTGAATCCTATTTGTAGATTGATACAACAAACATACCCAGACAAGGAAATGCAATGCAAATGCAGCCAATTTCAAAAATCATCAAATTAAAATGCATCAACACTTATTGATGGAATTATTTTTTTACTGTACAATTTGTATGTATATGATATATAGGAATAAGAAGGCGAGAGTATCATTATATCATGGCATAGCAGAGAGGCAAAAAGGAAAAGCTTAATTCTACAGAGAAGATTGGTATAGATACTCCCAGAAGAGATCCTTTTCTTCCTTTTTATAATCATACAAACTTTTGGATCATTTGTCTCACTTCCTCAATCACAAGCCATGCTTTGTGCCCTCCAATCACTTCTTCTTTCATCTCTCCATCTTTCCATAACTGCAAATCCAATACAATTTTCAGATCCTTTTTACCACTCTTATATGTAAATCAGTTTTGTTGTAAACTAGATGTCATTTTGTAATGAACTGAACACACCTGAATTGTGGGCATTTTCTGCTCAGAAAAAGACACATACACACAAAACCAGAAAATAAAAATGTTACAACGTAGCATAGATTTTAGAGTTGATTAACACAAGAGAAAAGAAACTAAAAGCAGAACACAGAGCAGAAAATTTTACTTACAGTGATGTTTCCCCGCTTCACTAGACCTTGAGGTACTTTGTTGACATCCACATAATAAAACTTCATTCTAGGATAAGCAAAAGGTCAAAATTTTGTCAAATAACAGCTAAGTATTTCATAAGCAAAAACAGGGGATGATGAATGTTTTAAGCTAATGATGGATAATAAACATGGTACTGGCTCAAATTTTAAACCTTCATCCAAAACTCCCAACTCTCTATTTCACACAAATTATCATCTCCAAACATCTATAGACTAATCAGGAAACAAATGGATTGCAAAAACTAAATCAAAAGTTTTCACATAAGATGTTATGTTAGTAAGTTGGAAAGGAGGAGCTTACTTGGTATCATACTCAGCTGCCAATTTCTCCAACTTAGGCTTCAAGTAGATGCATTTCCGGCACCAAGCAGCCATCCTATCAACCAAATTAAAGGAAATCATATACCCTAAGTCAGAAGCAGTAAAAAAAGAAGATTAGATTAAGATATAGCTATGTTTAATGGAGGAAGAGGGAGACAGGGTGAACCAGTCAATGAGAATAGGCTGGGAAAGCTCTTGAGCACGAAGCAGAATTTGATCAAGCTGATCACAATCGTTAATGGGTTCCATCTCAAGTGTACTTGGTCTTGACAAATCAGGCCAAAGAGCTTCTACTCTCCAATCTCTCCTTACAGTATTCTTCTTCCATTTCTGATTCATCCTATCAAAACCAAAATACCCACAACTCTTCTGCAAACACCTCCCATTGTTCCAAAGCTGCTGTTTTTGGTCTCTCTGGTTCTGATAGAATTCTCTATATAAAATCTGAGAATTTGGTGCCCAAACTGACATCCTCTATAGATTTTCTTCCTAATAGTATTTCAAAGATATTTGTGTGATAGGGATGAAAATCAGATATTTAGGCAAAAGGGTATGTGGAAAAGTTGAAGAAAAGCATGATTGGGTTTCAAGGTTAGACCTTTTTTCTACACTTTTTTGAGAGTTGGGAGTTGCGTTTTTGGTATTGTATTCTTGCGTTTTGGTTTGGATTGGTTCATTTTGGAACTTTGGAAGATGGGGAAAGACTGCTCAAAGAAAAAGCTTATCCGTAAGGAAAGGGAGGGAGAAGGCGATGTGGGTTCCACAATTCTAAATTTCCTTTTCTTAACTACAACAACTATCGCAAAAAAAAGTTAAAAAAATTATAAAAAACTACAAAACTATTCCCAATTTTCCAAATCCCAATTTCCCCATCCCTTGTTTTCTAGCGGAGCTATTTGATGTTTTATGTGAAAAATTGAGATAAACATTGGGTGAAGTCGGTATAATCTATTATCATGTCAGTTACATGACCAATCGCTATAATTGTATCACATTAAATTAACTGTAAAAGAATGTGCCAAAAAAAATTAACATTAAAAAAAATTTATGCACAAATTTAGTCTAATATTGAGACCCCTTTGAGAAATAAATCATATTGTAAAGTGTAAGTTTCAAAAATTAAAATTAAGATATCATTGAATTAGAAAATTTCTTAATTATCGTTATATTGATGATTTGGTCTCTTAAATGATGTGATGAGTCAGTCACCTAATAATTTCTCACTATTATAGAGAAAAGATGATGAATTGAAGGTGAGATTATTAACTTTTGTGTAAAATTTTAGTTACAGGACCGTCCTACCATGTTAGTTACGGAAACAACTACTAAAATTGTCACATTAAATTAAATTAGTAAATTTAGACACGAATTTAGTCCAATGTTTAGTTAGCTCCATAAAAAATAAACAACATGTAAATGGTAAGTCATTATACTAGTATAGAGTTTGAGATGAAGATAAAATAGAGTTTTAGAAAATCTCTTGATTGTCATTATAATGAAGGTTGGTCAGTTCACCTAATAATTTCTAAAGAGATGATGGATAGATGATGAGATTATTAATTTTTGTGTAAAATTTAACAACAAAGCAAATGATGATATTAAATCTAATTTGACTTTTCTGGTATATGAAATGAAATTTTCAAGACAAATTCTCCTATACCTTCTTTCTAATTAAATTCCATTAATGAATAATTTTCATTAAATCATAAAGAAATCATCATAAATTAGACCAAATTATGTGTTCATCCGATATGCATGGAGAAAAAGACAAAACCTGAGTCTTATCTGCTAAGGAAATTGAGAAAACTTTGTAAAACAAACTACAGGGGAAATTGGTACAAAGCAGACATGCCAATATGCCATGATACCAAAATCCCAACATTGGAAAACTAATGAAAAAAGCAATGAAAACAACCAAAATGTCTCTATCTCATTTCTGATTTCTGCCAAACACTATACATCATTTCCTTTGGTATTTGCTGGAAAATATAACCAGGAAAAGGAAAAAACTAGCACTACTACTACTACTACTACTCCTACAGTCCTACTACCTGTTTCCATCAGACTACCCTGTTGTGTTTTCTTGGTAAATTTTCTTCCCCATTGCTCAATTTCCTATTATCAAATCAAAAACTATAATTTCTAGACCCAAAAACTACCCTAACAATGGAACAGTGTTTTTAAGCAAGCTGCTAATGGATCGAGCCTTGACCTCCTTGTGTTTCTTGTTCTGTTTTCTTCTATTGATATCATTCATCCTTTGCTTTTCCAAATGGTGCTTGCAATAGCTATGGCCCTTCACTCTCATTTTCCTACACTTCCATCCTTTCCCATCCTTCAGATTACAACTCTCATAGCCTTCTATTTCCCCAATCTCTTGCTTCTTTTCCCCTGCATCCTTCTTATTCTTCTTCATCTCTTTCCTTTGGCTGGTTTCATAGCTTACCATAAGTACCCTCCTTTTCTTCAATGGCATTGTCTTTTCTTCCTCGCACCACCGCCCTATTTTAACAAACCAGACAAAACCCAAACATGCAAAAAGATTACATTTTTATTTGAAAACTTGAAATTTTACATAATGGGTCAGAAAGATATGAACATACCATTATAAGATAGGGATGAAGAAACAGAGCTTGAAGTTGATGATTGAACACAAACGGCGTTCCCAAAACTATTACAAACATGCCAAACATTTAAGAGTTAAGAAAAAACAAAACATGAACAAAAAAGGAGGAAACTTTTTCTGTTTTTCACCATATCCCATTCTTTTTTGGAGTTACTTACCTCTCATTAGTTGAAACGGACCAGCTTTGATCGGTGGTACTTTCATCCTGAGCAAAAGAGCTGCTAGTGTCAAAAACGGCGTCTTTGGAATCAGCAGCACCGCCGGCAAAGGAGGAAAGTCGGGGGTTGATTCTACTAACCATAACATGTGGCGGTGGCGCCGCCGGGTGATGAGGATGAGAAGGCAGAGGAGCAGTCATAATGAAATGGGTAAGGGGAAATGTTGGGTGAAGAACAGAAGAGAGAAAATCAGGGGAGGTGAAAGGGAGCTTTTTTTATACAAGGAAAAAGAGTGACTTTTTTTTCTGATCTTCATGTTCTGATTGATGGAGGCAAAATCGTATATATAAGGAAGCAGAGCAATGTAGTAAAGTTTTGGTTTTTCTAATTAATTTTTGAGTCGCAGGCAAAAGGGTTGGGATGAAAAATGCCAAAAAAGGGTTCATTTTTTGGGTTGTGTTTGATTTGTGGCAATTAATGGTACGAAGGGAGGACCAAGGCACGCTAGTAGCATTGTACGGAGGCGGATTTGTGTCTCAGGGGGCAGGAGAATCAGCCAACGCGCGGTTTTATACGCGTGAAATTTCCTATTATCGAACTCACCAATCACCATTGCCCCATTCGACCCGGTGCCAGACTGCCAGTGCCACCAGGGGCTGGTTCCGTGGATTGATGGATTTCTGGTTTGTTACTTTGTTTCATTGGTAATTTTTCTTTCGGGTACATTTTTTTCTATGATTTTTGTGATCATGTTAGGGTGATTAAGTGTAGTGGTCTCCAACACTAGCAATATAGTGTATTTGTTAAGTTATTTGTGTTTGAGTTTGACCTAGATATTTTTTGTGTTTTTGATGGTATCAAATCAATATCAATTTAAGTGTTGTTGATGTTAAATGTTCTCAAACATGGGTATGATTTTTGTTTGATTTTTGGTTACAATTTTATCCTCAACAAAAATTATATAATTGAAACATGCTTTTTTAATTAAAAATAAATCTAAAAACTTAATTATGTAGTCATGTTTAACTTTATTATTAAACATGTCAAACCGTTTCCCATGTTGTATGTAATAATTAAAAATATCTCTTTAATAAACGTGATAAATTGTGTCCTGCGATTCGTGTCATGTGTGATATGCTTAAGTTATCATGTATCATTCATGTTAAATCTAAATATCTGTTAATATTAAATGCCACACGACACAATCACAAGAAGAAAACTCAATTTTTGGTATTAACCCCTCAATTTAATAACCACATTAAATCCCGATTAGTTTGTAGTCGAGTCGCGTGTTGGAGAAATTCTCTTAACACTTATTTTCTCAATTCACAAGAATCGAATGTGAAGTTTAATAAATATCGAACTCCTCCCATTCAACATGACCAGTGTTGATAAAAATTTACTCATTTGCCCAATTCCTTTCTTTCTTTCTTTCTTCCTCTCACCATTGGTTGTTTTTGTTGTATTAGCAACGGGCCAGCGGCCCAAGGTTTGCAAATCTGGATGATGGATGAGCAAAAGTCAAGAGAGGGCGAAAGTTTGGGAAACTATATTATGGTCATGGAACTGAATGGGCTGGTGGATTATGGTTAAAGGGCTGGCAAATCTTGCATGGACCATTTCCACCGGAGAAGCCCATAATGAGGGGAAAAACTTGGAAGCCTGGTCGGCTGGTCTAGGTCCAGTTCCCACTTTTTATCTTTACTTGCTTGTATATATCCTCTCCCTGAAAATAATTACTACTAGTATTTTCTTATACTAGTTTTCACTTACACGTGTAGTGCACGTGATCAATCGTGTTTAAATTAAAAAAAAATTAAAATAATAATTGAAATTAATTATAAGTAAAACCGTTAAAATCTGATTCAACCTCGATAACCCGTCCCAACCCGACCGAACCCAATTTGATCAGAGAAATTAAACAACCCGAACCTGTCCTATCCAGACCCGACAAACTCGTAACTCGAATAACCCGATGACCCAAGAATATTATAAACTAAAATTATGTTTTATTCAATAAAATACACATTGTTATAATTTTAACCATTTTAAATAAATTTAAGAATTAAACATTTAAAAATTCAAGACTGACCCAATTGATCCGAGTGCTAAACCTGAAAAATTCAAAACCCGAATGACCCAGAACCCGAGTAACCTGAGGTCAAAACCCGAACCTGCATGACCCTAAATCCAGCAGACCCGAGACCCGAATGACCTGAATCCAGATGAGCTGAAACCCGAGTGATCTGAGAAAATTACCTCACTCATATGACATGGACCCAGATGAGTATGACCCGAAACCCGTCTAACCCGCCCAATTGACTCCTCTAACTTTTTTTTTTTTTTGCGTTAACTCCTCTAACTTTACAAGTCAAAGGAAATAATTGCATGTTACTCTTCTTTTTATTTTTAAAAACTTTAAATTCTTGTTATACACTCCAATATATTAAACTATCAATACACACTCCAAAATTGAAAAAGGTCAATCACAATAATTAAATTTTAAATAAATTTTTAACTTAATTGATTTAAAAAAGATGAATAATTAATGATTAGGTAAATTATTTTAACTTTTAAACTTGATAATAAGATTTTTGTTAATTTATATTATAATTTTGTTGTTCAAATTAGTTTATATTATAATTGAAAAAAAGTCTCCAATTTTTTAAATTAAAATGGTAAATTAAAATATTTATAAAAATATTGAATTTAATTAAATAAAAATAGGGTTTTTAGTAGAATAATTGTAAAAGTTTATTTCTTAAAAAAACTGTAAAATTCAAACAATGTCATTTAAGAAATATATTTTAAAAATTCTAATATATCTAAGTTTTTTAATTAAATTAGTAAATTGATAAAAATAAAATAGGTATAAGGATATTAGATTTAATTAAATAATAAAAATAGAGTTTTAGTTTTTTTTGGCCAAAAAATAGAGTTTTTAGTTGAATAAAACTATAAAAATATATTTAAAAAGTTCTAATATATATAATTTTTTTAATTAAAATAGTAAAATGGTAAAAATTAAATAGTTATAAGGATATATTGTATTTGATTAAATAAAAATAGAGTTTTTAGTTGAGTAAAACTATAAAATATATTTAAAAAATTCTAATATATATAATTTTTCTAATTAAAATAGTAAAATGGTAAAAATTAAATAGTCTTAAGGATATATTATATTTAATTAAATAAAAATAGAGTTTTTAGTTGAGTAAAACTATAAAAGTCTAAACAATGGCATTTAAGAAATATATTCGAAAAATAAGGGTATAATGGACGATTCAAAAGTTTTACATGAGTATGTACTTTTTAATATAGTATAGATGAATCTTATATGAGATTAACTAAACAAATTGTATATTGATCAGACAAAAAAAAATAAGTGAAATATATGTCTTGCTATCAATTACTAGTTTTAAATATAATGCTTTGGAACATATATTACATAATACATGATTAACAAGAATACATAAAATAAAATGATGTAGTATTATTAACTTATTGCCTTATCTTTCCATCATACTACAACTAATTATGTAACTAGGGATAGTCTCATAATATCATACAAGTTGATCGGTCCGCGCTGACGCGTCGGACATTCTTTATTATAGATTTTTTTATTATTGTTTGAATGCGGAAAGGATTTCGTTTCAAAAATTTGTAATTTTATTAGTATTTTGTGTATTTGTGAAGTAGTTTTCCAATTAAATGGATCTCAAATATCTATATATATATATATAACTTATTAATGGTGGTTGAGTTTTATAGTTGTAAAATTCATTTTTTTTTGATAAAATCGTAGCTTGTAATCCATTTCTTATTCTCGGACATTAACCTTTGCTACTTAAAATATCCGCTTTCTCATAAATCTAATTAAATTCTTTTTATCATTATAGTTTGAGAAAGATGAGAGACGTTTTAATCTTTTAAAAGAAAATCATTAAATTAAAACAAAACCAATTAGTCTGAAGACTTTAATGGTTTTACACAGAAAATTATAGAAATAATCAAATTAGGAAGAACAAAAAGAGGGCACAAAGTGGGTAAATGGATCTTCCAAAAAAGTGGTAAAAGACCAAAATGAAT
>AWUE01020328.1:0-70625 GCA_001974825.2 Corchorus olitorius | reverse complement strand
ATGCATTGATTGAACATCTATGGGAGCACTATGGGAACTTAGGAAGTTGAGTTTAAATATGTAATAAGAATATATTTTTATTAGGGTTAATATGAAAATCGAGTGAAATAATATTTTATTGTACTATTTTGTTAATTAATACTATATTTAGAAATTAATAATAACCTATTATTGAAAGTAATTTATAATAATTGTTTGGATAAATAATTTTTACCCCTATTATTAATTAATTGATATTTATTAATAATATTCTTATTTTCAATAAATAAAATATTCTTATTGATAATATTCGTATTAATAATTGATATTTATTAACAAGTATTATCTAATTATTATAAATTAATTTTGATGAATAAATAATAGGGGTAAAGAGTAATATAGAATAAAATAATCAATTGACACCATTGTAGTGTTGTAACGTTGGAGAAGGAAAATTTTTGGTGTTGGAATATTCCAAAAAGATTTCTTTTTTCATACTAAAATGGTGCAATATTTGATGGGCACATTGGAGATGCCCTTAGTATAGTCTCATATACTTATCATTTGTTATTTTTTAGTTTTCACTCTTTTTTTTTCTGTTTCTTAAATAACAATAAAGGAATTAATGCAAAAAAAAAAAAAACAATAAAGGAAAGGTCCTCAAGGTCATGACTCATGATATTTTGACTTTAGGAGTTGGACTTTGACCTAATACTTTATCTCTACCGGAACGGGGAATAATAACAACGGGAAATCATGAGATTTCTTGTTTAAAAAAACAAGAACCAAATAAAACAGAAATTTTTGAAAATTATGGATTGAAAAACCATATAACTTATAATTTTCAAATGTCAAACAAGTTTTCACAGCTAAGAATACTTCCACCTGAGAAAACTAACTTATTATCTGGGTTCATTTTGCTATATACATAACCTTACCTGGGTTTGTTGGAAGTTGATATCTCAACTATATTTCTATGAAAATCGAATCCATACATCATAAGAACTGGTCTTCCCATTCAATCAAAAAGTCAAAAACTACTTGAGAAAATCCTGCTAATTTGAACTCTTGATGATCAAATTTGTTTCTTTTCTTCTAACCAAAATGCAAATATCATATGTTATATATTTAAGAGCGTTTGCTTGAAACTTGAAAGTTCTCAAAGCAAAAGTATGCGATTCCGGTCCAACTTTAAAACAATATGGCCTCAGCTATGGCAAACAAAACAATACTCCCTGATCAGCAACAAGTTTGTGTTTCAATATTTCATGAAATCACGGCTTATAAGGGCATATTCATAAGCGGAAACCCTATTGACTTCTTCATGCCAATCTTCATGATTCAACTCATTTCCTCTGTCGCCATTTCTTGGGCGATCTACCTTACTCTGAGGCCATTTAAACAATCTAAATTTGTTTGCAATCTTTTGGTACGTACATTATAATTCTTCTTTTACTCCTTTTTAATTCCATTAAAATTGCCATGTTTGATTTGGCTAATTCATGTGAAATTTTCATTTTTCCAGGCAGGAATCATCTTAGGACCCTCCGTCTTCGGACGCAACAAATCATACATGGGGAAAATGTTTCCACCAAAAGAGATGATAGTGCTTGCAACTTTGTCAAACATGGCAACCACATTGTTCATTTTTGTTACATGTATCAAAATGAACAGATCCATGGTGTTCAAACTAGCCAAAAAGACATGGAAAATTAGCCTGGCTTGTGTGGCAATTCCTTTTATATTAACCCTAGCCCACATTGCATTACTACAACAATTCCTCCCTGGAATCAAGAATCGCAACAACTTCCCCCTCCAATTCAGTATTGCTTCTTCCCTAAGTTACTTCATTGTTATCACTCAAAGCCTTGATGAACTTAATCTTGTAAACTCCGAATTGGGACAACTTTCCACATCCATCACAATGTTCAACGAAATCATCGCCCTTTTCATTATTGCAGTGCTAGGGTTGGTCGTCAGCCACGATTCATTACCACAGCATCTACTTCGTTCAACCCTTCCAATGTGTGGATTGATTGTATTCGGAATCGTTGTCATTCGACCAATTTTGAAGTGGATTATCAAAACAACACCAAAGGGAAAGCCGGTTAGGGGAGACTATGTGATAGCAATTATAGTTTGTGCTTTATTAATGGGGATGACTTCGGATGCTTTAGCTGGATTCTTTAGTCCTGGAGTTATGATTCTAGGGTTCATTATACCAGACGGACCGCCTCTCGGATCAACAATCATACAAAAAACTGAGCTTATCATCTCTGAATTTTTCCTGCCATTGTTTTTCATTTATGTTGGTTATCACACCGATTTGTCAACAATATTTGATTGGAAGGAACTTGCCTTCTTTGTGGCAGTCATTCTTGCAGCATATATAGGAAGACTTGCAGGATGTTACATGCTTTCTTCATCTGCCAACATTTCCAAATCTGATGCTATTATGCTTAGCCTTATTTTGAGCTTACAGGGTTTGGTTGAACTACTTCAGGGGATTCGATGGAAACATAGTGAGGTATGTACTTAATTACTCAGGATTTTGTTCAATACCCAATTTGTGACTATATACAACAATCTTACTATATTTGTCAATGGCTTATTAGCTATTGCATCAGGAAATTTTGTCGAACTTCAAATCAGGACATTTTACTTATAAACTTCCAAATTCAGGATATTTTGTCCCCTCGAACTTCCCAAATTCAAAACATTTTACCTCTGAGGGAGGGGGTAAATTGTTCTGAATTTGAAAAGTTAAGTGGCAAATTGTCCTGAGGCCCATAATTCAGGGGAAGAAAAGGCTAATAAGTCATTTGTCAATTTGGAATAATCTAATTATGGATTTTGATTTTTGGCAGCTTGTAAGTGACCAGGATTTTTCAACATTGGTAATGAGCATTGTTGTGTTGAATGGCATTATAACACCCATAATAGAAACCTACTACAAGCCTAAAATAGAAAGTGTTGATTTGGTAGAATCGGTCAAGCATAGTCATAGGTCACTTGGAATGACTTCAATGATTGGAGAGTTAAGGATCATTTCCTGCATCGAAGAAGACAACGTTGCAAGTATGGTTAGCCTCCTCAATGCAATGAACCCAAGGGCATTGAGCCCAATTTGTGCCTACATAATCCACCTAGTCCCTCTTGCTACCCAAACTGTTCCAATTTTACTCCC
This sequence comes from Corchorus olitorius, assembly GCA_001974825.2. NCBI lineage: Eukaryota > Viridiplantae > Streptophyta > Magnoliopsida > Malvales > Malvaceae > Corchorus > Corchorus olitorius. The sequence continues at coordinate 67,459 of AWUE01020328.1, read as the reverse complement.
TTACAAAAATCACAAAAGAATGTACATCAAGCCTAATGGTTCCGATAACATCATGAGAGCTTTCCTAAATTACTCGAAAAATTCAGAGGGTCCAGTTCAAATTCAGCCTTACAGAATGGTTTCCCCAGTGAAATACATGCATGAACAAATTTGCAGGCTTGCCGAAGCCACTAACACTCCTTTGCTTATAGTCCCATTCTTCAAAACTCAACAAGTTCATAATGCCGATGGTACATTACATGGTACGTTACGAATGTTCAACACCAACATCCAAACATATGCTAGGTGTACGGTCGGGATTCTTGTCGATAGAGGGAGACCAATTCGTGTTACTATAACAAGTTTTTCTTACAGTGTAGCTGTCGTGTTCATTGGCGGCGCGGACGACCGTGAGGCCTTAGCTTTTGCAGCTCGCATGTCGAGTCATCGGAACATTGCCATTTCTATATTTAAGATCAACTTGAGAGGGAACATCGCATTGGGATTCGGAAAAGAGAGAGAGATTGATGAGTCATTTTACAAAGAATTCAAGGCAATGACAGCTAAAAATGAATGTGTAGTTCGTCATGAATTGGAGGCAGAAAATATTGCAGACGTAATGGGTAGGCTTCGATCTTTAGCCAATGGTTTCGACCTTGTTGTTGTGGGGAAGAGGCAAGGGTTCAACACACGGCTTGAACAAGAATTAATCGAATGGACAGAGTATCCAGAGCTTGGGGTTATTGGTGATGCAATTGCTCACCCGGATTTTTGTGGTGGAACCTTGTCTATTTTGGTGTTGCGACATTTTGGTGTTGCAGACCACTAGGATCCTTTATCCGCATCTAATTAATTACTTTAGTTCCTAATGTCTTGCAATATCTCCTAATTATGACCTTGGGAAAATGTTAGAATTAATAACATCAATAATGATGAATTTTAGATATTATACTCGTTAGTGTGTGTAGTATAACATAAATGAGATGTAGAGAAAGTTATGTAATGACGTGGGTTCGAACCCTGTCTTTCCTATATAATGATGAATTTTAGACATTATACACGTTAGTGTGTGTAGTATATAGCCAAGCCAACATAAAATATTTTATGTTGGGAGGCTTCTATTGGATTTGATGACATTGTAGGTGCATGCTTATTTTGGATCATTAATTTGGAATCTAAGTACTAATGAATTTTACAAGTATTAATGGATTTTAGATATATTACACAAGGGTTTACTTTGGAGGTTTCTTTGCCAAATCTCTGACCCAAGAAAAGAAAAAATCAATTTCTTCATCCATACTTTGACCAAACCCTGATAATTTTCTTGGTTCAATTTTGGTATCTTCACCTTATATATGGTAATTTCCAATGGAAAACGGACTATATGTCTTGTAATTTTAGCCTTCTATAACTTCCATCTGCACCCAAATGAATCAGAAAATTTCCCTGCATCATGCCTGTGTTTGTTATACCCAAATTGACTAATCTTTTCAATATTCTTCCATGGCACTCTGTCCTATATATAACACCCTCTTTATTTAGGAGTTAGGAGTTATGCCTATACAATTATCAGGGGAATAACCTAAAGAAACTAACTTTTCTAGATTCTTTAGTGGATTGCGTTGTAAGTAAACCATTTATATGAAATTAATTAACTACCATATGAAATGGAATTTTGCCAAAAGAACTGTCTTACATTCCATTTCTGAATTTGATAGCATATATTAACTGTAAACATGTAACTTTAGACAAGTCTTCCCTGGTAACCAAACCATTCTTCTATCAAAAGTCAGAGCCAATCCTATTTTGAACTAAATGCACTGTCAACCAACAACTTCAGATTTGTTTCTTTTCTTCTAATTAATTGTAACTTATCTGGCAACAAAATTGACCATATATATATATATATATATACCCATAGAATAGGGTTGAAAATCAAAATTCTCAAACAATAGTAGTAATTAGTATCTGATTCCTGTCTGAGGTAGCAGAGCCATGGCTAACAACGCAAACCTTCACCCAAAACTTTGCATTTCATTAGAGAAAGAATTGAATAACAGGGGCATATTCTATAACGGTAATCCTTTTGAGAAAATCGTCCCTGTCTTTTTTCTTCAAGCCATTTGCCCTGTCTTACTCTCTTGGGCACTCTACTTTATTCTGAGGCCATTGAAACAATCTAAATTTGTTTGCAATGTCCTGGTACGTTATTTTTATAATCTGGGTTTTTTTATATATATATATATATATATATATATATATATATAAATCAAGATTTCCCATTATTGATGTGTATATAATTTGGGTTTTAATTCCAGGCAGGAATTATCTTAGGACCTTCTGTCCTAGGGCGCAGCAAATTGTACATGGACAAAATGTTTGCACCAAAAGAGATGGTGTTGCTTTCGACATTTTCAGCCATGGCGGCCCCCTTGTGCTTCTTTATTTTGTTTATCAAAATGAATCCAACAATGATGTTCAAACAAGCCAAAAACACTTGGAAAATTAGCCTGGCTTCTTTCCTCATTCCTTTTATTCTTACCCTAACCCTCACTGTATGGCTACGGGACTCCCTCCCTGGTGTTAAGGGCGGTGACGTGTTCCCAATCCAATTCAGTGTTTGTTCATGCCTAAGTTTCTTCATTGTTATTACTCATTCCCTGGATAAACTTCATCTTTTGACCTCCGAATTGGGACAACTTGCCACATCCATTACCGTGTTCAATGAAATTGTTATCTTGTTGATTACAATTATAGGATTCCAAAGTCATGCCGGCCACAAAGACTATTCATTTGGAATGCATTTGCTTCATTCAACCCTTCCAAAGTGTGGACTAATATTATTCGCAATCTTGGTTAGTCGACCGGTTATAAATTGGATTATCAAGACAACACCAAAGGGGAAACCGGTGGATCAAAGTTACGTCATAGGAATTATAGTTTGGACTTTGTTGTTGGGAATGGCCATGGATGCTTTAGGTGCATCCTTTATCCCTGCAGCTATAGTTATGGGGATTATTATACCAGACGGACCGCCTTTAGGTGCAACCATTATACAGAAATCTGAATTGTTCATCACAGAATTTTTTCTGCCTTTGTTCTTTGTTCGGATCGGCTATTACACTGATTTGTCAGCAATAGTTGATATGAAGGAGCTTTTCGTCTTTGTAGCACTCATCCTTGCTTCATACGTAGGAAGGCTAATTGGATGTTACTTGTTTGCTTCATCTGTCAACATTTCCAAATATGATGCTATTATGCTTAGCCTTATTTTGAGTTTACAGGGTATTGTTGAACTAAATCAGGCGAGTCGATGGATACAAGCTAAGGTCAAGATCAACAATCTGTTCAATACCCTTTTTAACAGCTTAATTATTAGCCTTTTTGCCCCCTGATTAGCCCCATAATTCAGGGGGCAAAAAGGCTAATAAGCCCCTTTTTAACTATATATGCAATAGGTAATTAATTAGGAATAATAATCTAATTTTCGACCAACTTTTTTTTTTTTTTGCAGCTTTTGGATGAACAGAATTATTCAACATTTGTGGCTAGCATTGTTGTCTTGAATGCTATTATAACACCAATAATAGAAATCTTCTACAAGCCTGATCAGATAAAAAGTACGGATTCCGGAGTATCTTTGAAGCTTAGAAGTAGTAGGTCACTTGGAACGACGTCAATCATTGGAGAATTAAGGATCATTTCCTGCATTGAAGAAGAAGACAATGTCCCAAGCATCCTTAGACTTCTCGAAGCAATGAATCCAAGGAAAATGAGCCCAATTTGTGTCTACGTCATCCATTTAGTTCCACTTGCAACCCAAACCGTTCCACTTTTAATCCCTTACACGAATCACAGAAAAATGTTCATAAAGCCTAATGACTCCGACAACATCATGAGGGCATTCCTAAATTACTCCAAAAATTCACACGGACCGGTTCAAATCCAGCCTTTTAAAATGGTTTCCCCAATGAAGTACATTCATGAACCGATTTGCAGCCTTGCGGAATCCATTAGTGCTCCATTGCTTTTAGTCCCCTTCTTCAAAACCAAACAAGCCCATAATCCCGAAGGAATTTCCCAGATTTTCAACACCAGAATCCAAGAATATGCAAGATGCACGGTTGGGATTCTTGTGGACAGAGCTCAAAGGAGACCAAAACATGTTAGGTCAACTGGATTTTCTTACAATGTAGCGGTCGTGTTCCTTGGCGGCGCGGATGACCGGGAGGCCTTAGTCTTTGCGGCTCGGATGTCGAGCCATCCTAATGTTGCAATTACGGTATTGAGGATTCGGTTGATAGGAAAGGGATTTGAAAACGAGAGAGATTTGGATGAGTCATTTTTTGGAGAATTCAAGGCTATGAACGTAAACAATCCTTGCTTTTTTTGTCATGAAATGGAGGCAGAAAATAGTGAGCAAGTGATGAATGGGCTTCGATCATTAGGCCAAAGCTTCGACCTTGTAGTTGTAGGGAAGAGACAAGGGTGCAATTCACAGTTTGAAGAACAATTGAGTGGTTGGACAGAGTTTCGAGAGCTTGGGGTTATTGGTGATGCAATTGCTCAACCGGATTTTTGTGGAGGAATGATGTCGGTTTTAGTGTTACGACATTTTGGTACACCCAACAATAGCCAAAGGATCCTTCACATGTAATTTAGTTTGCTTGCTTTTTTTTTTTTTTTACCTTGGGAAGATGTTAGAGTTTTTCACAACATTAGATTGAAACATTTAGAGTTTGTTAATCATGAATTTTTGATGTTTTTAATGTGTTAATTTTTTTTCGAGATCATATTAATGTGTTAATTGGGGGCTTCCCTTTGATGACAGTAAAGTTATGCTTATTTTTGGATTATTTGGAACAACAAACTACAAAGCATAAATGAGAATCGAATTTATCTCTTTAATGAATACAGCTGTTCGGGAAATAATATAGTGAAAAAAATGGCGAGTTCCAAGCTAAACTCGAGGTTGTAAGATGAGAAGCGAAATTAGACAAGGTAAGGTGAGTGAAGCAAGAATGAGGTGAGAAAACAGAGAGAATATTTGGGACCAGAGTAATTCTTTTCTTCTTGATCTCGTTATGTTGCATTACAATTTACACATAGATATTATCCCCGCGCATTCTTGTCGGTTTTCGGTTTATGATTGGAATTACGTAATTCCAATTCTCAATAAAATTTTATTTTAAGTAATAGCAATTAAGTTAAATGGGAGGAAATTTTGTTAGAATATTCAAATAATCATCTATCGGAAAATAGAAATGGAGTTTTACTTTGATTATAATTCAACATTCTAAATATCATTTATAAATATATATAATAATATATATTAGTTTTCCTAACCAATCAATTTTAGACAAATATCAACATGAGAGGAGTCAAATACTGAACACAACTGGATCGGCCCACGCTGGCGCGTCGGGCGTTCAGCAATCTATTTCTTTGAACATTTTTCTATTCGAATTAAATTGTTTGATACGTACGCAGTTTCGAAAGTATTATGATTTTAAATGTGTTGCATCTTTAAAAGGCTATACTATTAACATTAACATTGAGCATATGCCCTAAAGTTAGTAATAAATTAAAAATATTAGTTTGTACATGGACATGTGCAATACCTTCAATTTTGTTTCCTCTTCTAAAGCGTGTAGCACTTAAACAAAAACTAAGTTTACTCTCTTCTTCATAGGGGTGTGAATTAGGCGATTTAAACCGCCCGAACCGCCAAAAACTGACCGAGATAAGGCGGTTTGGTGGTTTAATCGGTTTAGACGGTTTAAACCGCCACCGGTTAAACATAATTGGTCGGTATTCAGTATAGATTTTGTAAACCGAAACTGACCGATTATGCTATTATATATCAAATATATTTATGATATATATAAAATATATTTAATTATTTATGATATATATAAAATACATGTAAAATATATAAATTATATTTATGATATATATAAAATATATATAACAAATTTTTTTATTAGTTTTATAATTAATCTTATTAAAAACCGTCAAACTGCCAAAAACCGACCGCCTCGGTTTCTTATATATACAGTCGGTTTTCGGTATACAAATTTCCTATTTTAAAACCGATTAAAACCGATTAAATTAAATTGAAACCGACCGAACCGACCGATTATCACCCCTACTTCTTCATATGGACATGAAAGGCTTGAAAAGAGGTTACAATTCTAGATAATTATGGGTGATATGATTTATTATAACATTTATGTGAAAAGAAAGGATAATTACAAAAAAGGGCTCAAGGGCAAGAAGTGGCTAGAAACTAACCTAGGGTCTTCTTAGTAATTTGGCAAGTGAGAAAAGACAGAAAAGGACAAAAAAAGTTCAAATGGAGCCTCCTCATCGATCCTCAAAAGGGGTCTTTGGTAAATTTCCTGGGTCTTTCAAATACTATTTAGTATATATATATAAGCATATATTTTGGAACTAAATTACAATCGTGGGCTTGATAAAGCCTATTATAAAATTAAACCAAAGGCTATTAGATTTGGGTATTAGCCTATTAGGTTGGGCTGGCCCATCACCTTGTTCATATCACAAACACAAACATCACTATATCTAATCCAACTGGTAACAACGAAACATGGGACGAAATAGTACCCAATTGCAAGAAAACGGGGAATATGACATTCCAAAATGAGTTAATTTATAAAATTATCCTTATATTTGTCAAATGATTATAAAATGATGATACTCCTATGTTATAGTAATAAATTAACACATTTAAACTAAAAATAAATTAACAAAATATAATACTCCATGATTTACTATTTCAAAATCAATACTAATTTGGTTGGACTTGAATCATTGGTCGTCCAATTAAGGGTCATGTTGTTCTAAGCATACAAAAAGAAAGTTGGTTAAATTGACAAAATTAGAAGTTGAGGGCTCAAATTGTTCTTCTTGTGCAAATTCGAGGGCCTTTAATTTGTCCATTAGACCTTATTATTTGATCAGATTAAAAAAGTATTATATTGACCTATTGCTTTGATAATTTGATATTTACATTGGTGAATCTCCAATGATTCAGACGCGTTTATGATTATAACTATGATATTTATAAAGAGCCATAACCGTTTTAAAGAAATGAAACTTGATATTTTTGATGACCAAGGTAATGTCACATGACTCTAAACCAAACACTCTTCAAAATTTTCTTTTCCAAAATCTACCTCTAAAAATGTACTCCTAGTTTATAATGAGAGAGTTGGAAGTATATGAAAAGCTCATATATATTGTCTTCTTTCTTAATACTATCTTACCCACTGGGGTCTAGTGTTTATTGTGTTTTGCATGCATTAAAGTCTTCCCTTTGATTCTTAATCATGAGAAATGAGATAGGTTGTTTATAGGTCAAAGGAGGAAAAAGGAGCCATTATTGATAACGGGTAAATGATATATAGTTAGCCATAAGTGTGTAAGTTGCATTGTTTTAATACAATCATCCATCTTTGGATCTCTAGTCCTTTTTCCTTTCTCAGCTTTGATTGGGCAAATCGTTAATTATTAGCTTTATAATTATATATATAGCCATATACTAATAAAAATACACTCATACTTAAGAAAAAGGAAAAAGCAAAATGAGTACTTACTATTTCATGTTTCCTATGATTAATTGGTATGCATTATCATGTGATGGAGTAGTGGTCTAAACTTGCTGCTAACTAACATGTATGATATATAAATACACCCTTTGGAAGCCTGAAAAGATATGAGACCCTAGCTTCTTTTTCTTTTCCTTTTTTGCTAGGGAATTTAATCAGGCAGGATCCCTACATATTATCCTAGACTGAAATTTAGCTCTTTAGGTCACACATCATGGCACTCATAGATTAGGGATCAGTTAGGGTAATTGTAAATTTGTAATCACTCAAGGTCTTAGGGGCTTAATTAAGTAAGCTACCATATACAATATTAGTCATTTGTTTAAAAAATGAACCCTCCAAAAAAAAGTGTTTAAATTGCTATCAAATCCCAAAATCCCGCAGATGAATGGGGCAGGGGAGAAAAGAGCTATCAATAAGCTACCATATATATACCTCCATTAATGCAATTTGTAATTTGTAATTTGTAAAGGAAAAGAGATCATCTAACTATAGCATCGCCCTCGGATCAGCATGGATCTTGTGAATGTTGCTTTATCAGCTCCCAATATTTCTCTAGGTTTGGGCCTCATTTAATTTATATATGCTTGATTATCTTCTACTTTTCTATCTTCTCCCTTTATTGTAAGTATATAATCACTAATCGAACAGTTGTATAGCTGCTTTAGAAACTAGACTAGATGTGGCCAACTTATAAATATATAGTACTATATTATCATATATATGATATATCTATGGAACCAAAGCCTAAATCATCGAAGTTTATTGACTTTTTCTTTAATATATCTTTATTGCCAAAGTAATATTGGTCGGTGCATGAGGGCTTAGGTGGCATATGGCAAAAGAGAGGATGATCTCTATATATATTCCTGGTTGGTTTGTTGTTGGATATGGGCTACAAGTTAATTCCTTTAGCACAAAAAGATGGGGCAATTCCTCCCATTCATAGACACTTCCTTTAGAAAATATACTAACTTTTAAACATCTCAATTTAAAAGTAGTAAAATAATCACAGGCTTTTATATATACATGTATTTTCAAAGATCTAAAGAAACACGCTTAAGTAATTCTTCTTAAACACGCTTAAGTGTACGTTTTGGAATAAAGATAATGAGTTATGAGATGAAATGAAATGATATTTTTGTGCATGGCAAATTTTAATTAAAAATAGAGATTATTAATATATAACTAGCTAGTTGAAAACTAATTAAAAGTTACACATTTTATTCAAACTACACTTAATTATATAATTAATATTCATATATGAAAATGGGAAGAAAATTATCAATATCTATATATTTTTGTTTCATTTAAAAGAAAAAAAAAAGGAAGTATTTTGCAGGGTGGGCTTCTTACATTATATTTTAGTAGTTCAAGTACATGGATGCTTGGAATCTACTCCTTAATTGGCTTGCCAATGCCATCATATTGATCTCTGCCACATACACTTAAGTAAAACACATGGTGATGGAGTGTACGCAAATTTCTCAGCTATATCATAGTATGTCTCCAACACCATCAACACCTTGTGTGCAATTAATTATGGGGAATTTAAAATTATTACTATAATTAATTTATTTTATTATTTGAAATAACACCATGGGCTGAAAAAAAAAATCAAAGGAGAAATTAAAGGCATATATAATGACTAATCTCACGACGACAGTTGAATCTTCCACATGCAATTAATTGAATTCCCATACTTCATTTTTTTAGGGCCCTAGCTTTTTCATTGTAGTTTCTTTCTACAAAGAAAAAAGATTTTTTCATTTCAATATAATTGTCGTGTTAGGTTGTCATGGTTTTTTACATCATAAAATAAAATTTAAATGCCCAATAGAATCCTCTATTGTACTTGGAATTGGAATTTGGAAATATGAACTTTGATGCCAAACCAGTAGATAATCCTACTAGTAAGTAGTAACTATATACTTATCTTAAACTTATAAGACAATACCCAAACATAGGATGTGAACAAAAACTCTCACAATTAGATTAAAAATTAAAAAAAGAGAAAAAAAAAAAAACTATGGGGATAGTATTCCAAAATCATATTTGAAAAGCGTGGTATTATTATTTGTCCGGTTTCTAATTTCAAAAGGGTTTGCCAAACCCCAACCGGTCGTCTGTCGTCGGTGGAGAGTGGAGACGGGTAGTTGGCTATATATAGCTTTGCTTACAACTTGGCGTTTAAATGAGCCCCGACCCATGGGGCCTGGACGGGACCCCTTCCTTTCCGGTTGTCATTTTCCTCCATTTTTGAATTGAATTATGGCGTTGGGCAGTAGCAATAATAATTTGGAGTATTAATTATTTATTTTTTTCTAGCTAATGACCAAACTTCATTCAATTTTTGTGTTAGGGTATTTTCAATCTTTTAGAGGCTAAAAATGAAGCAAACCCTACTCTCAAAATTATTGTATTTCAATACCTAAATGTTTTATATTCATCTCTTATAAGTTTATATTTATATACCTATTGTTGATACCTATCCCAATACCTACTCGATCGACAGCCTCATCAGGCTGCCGATCTTTTCTTTAAGCACTCAACAGATTCAGTTAAACGGGGCGACCCTCGACTTTTTCGCAAACCCACGACCCACTGACATGGCATCCGAGTGTCTATATAAACAGGGTAAATCTCTCATTTTCTCCCTATTCAAAACCTCCTAGCTTTTAGCCCTAAGCTGAAAACCTCTAAAACTATATCGAAGAACACCGCTGACTTGACAGTCGGAAGTAGGGACGACCGTTGGAGCAGCAGAAGGTCGCACCTTACCAATCACTGATCCACTTGGATCCCAACCCCTGCCATTGCCTACGCTCTCGACGCGTGCAATGGACTTTCTGCTCAGGTACGATTCGGCCATAGGGACGTACGAACCATTAACCCTCCCAATGATGGTCGATTCTACGATCGTTAACGAACATGAAGGAACTTTGGCCAGGCTGGAGACCGCCAAGACGTTAGCAGAGGGCCGGATAGGGCTTGGGGGCAAGAGCTTGTGCGTGTAGAACAGCCCCACAACCTGAACTCCTTTGCTGATGAACGTGATCTCCTAATAGCTCAACCGCGAGCAGAGAAACATAGAACTGATCAACATATTGCCGAAATAATCGCGAAGGAGCGTGTTGTAGCTGAACAGGCAGCAAAAGCGGTGCAGGAAGCCAAAGACGCGAAAGAAAGAGCTGAACAACTTGAAGTTGCATAGCATCAAAAGGCCAACAGCGGACAAAGCAAAAGGCAACCCCTCCACCATAATGTATGGACAAAAGATCCCAAAGATCAACCACCAGCCAAAAGAATCAGATCGAAGATCGTCGTACTCGGGGATCATGATAATGGAGCAGAAAGTTCAGTGGCGAGGGTCGGAGACAAGGGGATGGAACCAAAAAAACCAAAGTCTAGAAAGGACGAAGGTGTCGATCGTCATGATCAGGCACAGTCAGTTGAACATTCCTCTCATCCGGATCCTAAAGGGAGGAAAGAAAAAGAGCGTCGAACTAAAGAGAAACAAAAAAGAGAATGTTGATCCCCGCGATGAGCTGATACAGAAGATGCAGGAACAGCTTAATAAAGCAACTAAAGCAATTGAGAAGCTCACAAGAAAAACTGAGAATGAGATCGTCCCCCTAGAAGCAATTCCAGAAGAGGTCTCTCCTCTATCACTCGTTATCCGGCAGGTGAGGGTTCCCTCGCATATTAAACAACCCAAAGAGAAGTACGATGGTACAGGAGATCCGAGACAGCATGTCAACTACTTCAGAGAATTCATGTCTGTACAGAGAACTTCCGATTCCGTGATGTGCAGGATATTCCCAATCACCTTAGATGGAGCCGCTTAGAGATGGTTCTACAGATTGTCGAACGGGTGCATCACTAACTTCGAGCAGCTAGCTGTCAAGTTGGAAGGGGGATTTAACAGTAGAGTTCAGAAAGGAAAAACAGTTCGATATCTGAGGACCATCAGACAGGAACATGGAGAACGTTTGTCCTCCTATGTGACCAGATTTAGTGAAGCGCACATACAGGTTGACGATCTTGAAGACAAATATGCTGTAGAGATATTCCTTGACGGTTTGATGCATAGAGAATTGAGATATTCATTGGGCGAACGTCCACCAAAGAAGCTGAAAGACTGTTATGACCGAGCAGAAGTTTATGACGAGAATGATCTTTCTATGGAATACAGAGATGTTCTGCGCCCTGAAGCGATTCAGACGAATGCAGTTAGCACGAACCAGAAGAGCCCACGAAGGGAGAGGAACAAATCCCCGTTTAGCAGACAGAGAGATAGGAAGGGAATCAGGCATCAGCCGGATGATCATCCAAAACGTCCCGGATACGCTAACTACACCCCTCTGCTTGATACCCGGTCGAATGTGTTGCACGCCATCGTAACTAGCGGTTTAGTAGAAAAGGTAAAATGGCTAGCCCCATCCAAGTCAAACCAAAGACAAAGACAAACGGGGAGGAAGTGTGAGTTCCACCAGAGTTATGGGCATACGACTGACGAGTGTGCGCATCTGAAAGATGTAGTTGAAGATCTCATCAGGAGAGGATATCTGAAGAATTATGTTAAAAAAGAATAAATATCCAAGGATGACGACCGCCATCAACAGTTAACACACAGTCAGTCAGATTACAAGATCGACCCAAGTAAGAGACCGAAGCCAAAGGGTCATGTCTTGACGATAATTGGGGCAACAGAAGAATGGGCTTCAACAGAGAACAAGAGGAAAGCTCACATGAGGCAAGTAATGTCGCTCGGAATAAGAGCACCGGAGCCGACGAACGTCCCCCCAGAATGGTCTATTACTTTCGATAGTAATGATGATATGTGCATCAATGAGGGAAATGATCCCATAGTAGTTAGAGTCATGATCGCCAATTACACTACCGAACGTCTCTTAGTCGATAGTGGAAGTGCAGTGGATATCCTTATGAACAACGCTTATAAGCAATTTGGGTTGTCGGACTCAAACCTCACTCCATCTGGCCCAATCTACGGTTTCGATCTCATGCCGATACCCACCAAAGGAAAGGTTAACCTAACGATCTGTATGGGGGATGGTGAACACTCTTTGAACATACCACACACCTTTGTTGTGGTCGACCTACCTTCAACGTACAATGGCATAATCAGCAGACCCCTAATGAAGAAGGTTCAAATGGTAGAGGCAGTCTACTGCCTAACCGTCAAATTCCCTACTCCAACAGGAAAATGATACATGCGATCGGATCCTGTTACGGCTAGGAGATGTCATGTGACTTCCTTAAGGTTGCCAATTAGAGTAAGGACAAAAGTTCAAGTTGAAGAGAGCTTGACAGACGATCGGCCCGTGGGGCAATTACCCACAACCAGCAGATCTTCAGGAGTAACCGATATGGAGGTTAACACAATAGAATCAAGTTTGGGGAGCTCCATGACAGAAGACCACGAACCTGTGGAAGTAGCGGACAGGGAAACCATACCCCCTGAACCTACAGAAATGGCGGACGTGGGAGAAAGTGAAGATCACCTGCCCAAAGTCATTCAAGACCATACGCTCGATGCACGAGAGGGCTCTAAGACAATCAAACCTGAGCCTGTGGATAAACCAATGAAGGCTGTCCTCCGAACGGACATAACAGATGGAACCACTCAGATCAGCTCGATGTTGGGACCGGATGAACAGCTCAATTTGACAAAGTTCTTATAGGATAATGCGGATGTTTTTGCCTGGTCAGCAGCCGAGATGCCAGGATTTGACCCATCAATCATGAGCCACAAACTGAACGTAGACACGCAATTCAAACCAGTGAAACAGAAGAAAAGGATGTTCTCCCCAGAGAAAATAACAGCCATTAGGGAAGAAGTAGACAAGCTCCTTAAGGCTGACTTCATCAGGGAAGTCTAGTATCCAGATTGGGTATCGAACGTCGTGATGGTAAAAAAAGCTAATGGCAAATGAAGGATGTGCGTCGATTTCACCAACCTAAACAAAGCTTGCCCGAATGATAGCTTTCCACTTCCTTCTATTGATCGTCTGGTTGACGCTTCATCTGGAAACAAATTCTTAAGCTTCATGGATGCCTTCTCCGAGTATAACCAGATTCCCATGGACCCAAGGGATTCAGAGAAGACGTCCTTCATAACAGAAGATGGACTGTACTGCTACAATGTTATGCCTTTTGGGCTGAAGAACGCCGGGGCAACGTACGAAAGACTCGTGAACAAGATCTTTAAAGATCTTATTGGGAAATCTATGGAGGTTTATGTGGATGATATGCTGATTAAGAGTTCCACCATGGAGCAGCACTTGAAAGATCTAGCCGAATGCTTTGGATACTTAAGAAAATATCACATGACGCTTAACCCTGCAAAATGTACGTTCGGTGTAGAAGCAGAAAAGTTTCTGGGTTTTATGGTCTCTAATAGAGGTATTGAAGCTAATCCAGAGATGGTACATGCTATCTTAGATATGAAACCCCCCGAGTTAGTCAAGGAAATTCAAAGTCTCACAGGGAGAGTATCAGCGCTGAACAGATTTGTCTCTAAATCCGCAGATAAGTGCCTGTCGTTCTTCCGTTTGCTCCGAACAAAGATGAGGTTCATTTGGACAGATAAGTGCCAACACTCTTTTGAGCAGTTAAAATTATATCTCAGCTCTCCACCCTTACTCACAAGGCCGAATGAAGGAGAAGTACTGTACATGTATCTAGCAGCGTCGAGTGAGACTGTGGCTGCCGTTCTGGTCAAAGAGACAGGGTAAGGGCAGATGCCGGTCTACTATGTTGGTCGGGCACTCCAAGGCGGAGAGCTCAACTACTCAAAGCTGGAGAAGATAGCTTTCGCTTTGGTAGTGGCGTCACGAAGACTACGGTAATATTTTCAGTCCCATAAAGGAATTGTCCTTACTGATTTACCTTTGAAGGACGTTCTTCAAAGGGCAGACCTTTCTGGACGACTATTAAAGTGGAATGTAGAGTTAAGCGAGTTCGGCATCGAATATCAGCTAAGACGAGTAATTAAGGCGCAGACGCTAGTAGATTTCATCGCTGAATGTACTTTTTTTTATGAACAACTCCCTCAAAATAAGATTGCAGCTACTGGCGATGACGATAATACCCCCGAACCAGGAACAAAGAACAATCATGCGAATCCTCCAAAGGCGCCAGAACGGGCGGTTCCAAACTTACCCCTCGACGAAGAATGTTGGGAACTCTTTGTTGATGGATCTACAGTCAAAGAAGGCGCAGGAGCAGGACTCCTTTTGATCTCTCTAGGTAAACAGGAAGAATATCAATACTGCTTAACCTTTGGGTATCCACTCTCTAATAATGCAGCAGAATACGAAGCTTTGATAACAGGATTGGAAATGGCAGAGCACCTCAAAATAAAAAATCTAAGGGCGTACAGTGACTCACAGCTGATAACTAATCAAACATTGGGCTCGTTTGAAGTGAAGGAGACGAACTTGATGCTTTATCATAAACAAGTACAAGAGCTGTGGATGAAGTTCGTCAATGTAAGTCTTCATAATGTTCCCAGAGCGCAGAACACAAGGGCTGATGCTTCATCCAAACTTGCTTCGTCAAACACGTCTGCCGCTAGGGGACATGTTTTCATGGAATATCTATCGCATCCACGATCCCCAAGGAGTTTTCAAACATTGAACATCAGTGATAAGAGAGAGCCGTGTTGGATGGATGAGATTGAAAATTTTCTAAAGGGGGACGGTCCACCTTTAAGTCGAAAAGCTGCCGCAGCTCAACAAAGGCGATCGTCTCGGTATGTTCTCCTAGACGACGTCCTGTATAAAAAGTCTTACACTCTACCCTCCTACGATGCTTACCACCCGGGGAGGCCGATCTCATATTGAGAGATGTCCATGAAGGAAAGTGTGGGAATCATATAGGAGCAAGGTCCCTAGCTCAGAAGATCATCAGGCAGGGGTATTATTGGCCAACAATGAGGATGCAGCTGACCTGGTCCGAAAATGTGAAAAATGTCAGATGTTCGCCAAAGTACCCAGAATCCCAGCTGAAGAATTGAGCATCATCAAATCCCCATGGTCGTTTGCAATGTGGGGACTTGATCTTATAGGGCCGCTTCTAACAGCAACAGGAAGCAGACGAATTGTCATCGTAGGATGCGACTACTTCACAAAGTGGGTAGAAGCCGAATCTTTAGCCAGCATAACTCAGTATTTAGTGGAGGAGTTCTTATGGCAGAACATCCTTTGCCGATTTGGGGTGCCGCATGTCATAATCTCTGACAACGGACTCCAGCTGCAAGCCAAGCACGTACACGACTTCTGTACCCACAACAGAATCAGATTTGTCGTCAGTTTAGTAGTTCATCCGCAGACGAACGGACAAGTTAAGGCAATCAATGGCAAGATCTTGTCCGCAATGAAGAAGAAACTAGGAGATGCGAAGGGCAAATGGGTTGAAGAGCTCCCAAATATCTTGTGGGGAATCCGAACTACGAGCCATACATGAACTGGCGAAACACCCTATAACCTGACCATTGGAACGGAAGCAGTTATCCCAGCAGAAACCAGGATTCATACACTCCGAACATCCCACTTTTCCTTAGAAAATAATGAGGCAGAACTCAGAACTAATCTCGATCTTTTGGAAGAAGTTCGGCTAACTGCACAACTAAGACAAGCAAATAGGTCCATGCATGTCAGTCGTTACTACAACAAACGGGTTCAGAATCGACAGTTCCAGGTAGGAGACTTGGTTCTTAGAAGCTTTGAAGCCAGCAGACCAGCTAACGAGAAGAAAAAGTTGTCTTCGAATTGGGAAGGTCCCTACATAGTCTCGCAGGTGATAGGGAAAGGAGCGTATCGGCTAACCAACTTAGACGGAGATCCAATCCCAAGGACATGGAATGCCATCCACCTTAGAAAGTACTACCAGTAGACCGTCACTTGACGGCCTACCAATAACATTCTATCTTATGCTTTCCTGTTTGGTTTTTTCTAAAAGATGTTTATCTTTTAATTGGATGTTTACCGAATGAAAACTTTCATGACGTTGATTGTAATGGCAATTTGAAAAGTTTCTTCCAACATAGCTCTCAAATACATCTACAAACGGCTGAACACCTAAACGGGTGTCCCCGTATAACTATTAAAGAGGACAAACGTCCCTAATGAGACGTTTTTCCTCTACAACGGTTGAACACCTAAACGGGTGTCCCCGTATAACTATTAAAGAGGACGAACGTCCCCTAATGAGACGTTTTTCCTCTACAACGGTTGAACACCTAGACGGGTGTCCCCGTATAAACTATTAAGAGGACGGACGTCCCTTAATGACACGTTTTTTCTCCACAACGGCTGAACACCCAGACGGGTGTCCCCGTATAACTATTAAAGAGGACGAACGTCCCCTAATGAGACGTTCTTCCTCTATAACGGATTAACACTTAGACGAGTGTCCTCGTATAATTATTAGTGAGGACGAACGTCCCTTAATGAGACTCCGATTGAAGTCCTTAACGAAACATTTACCCAAATATAGTTTACACAAAACGGACAAACTTTTAGTGCATAAGACGAGTGCATGAGACGAATGAATGTCACACATGGAACACAAGTACTGAAATTGTCAACACAATTGTTGATGAATAAAATATCCAGACATATTTCAAAAGCATTAAGACGGAAGCCACAAACGGCAAAATGGATAAAACTAAGAAGAAGCAGAACAACTCTCAGTAGTCTTCCTTTTCTTCTGAAGATTGCTACCCTGTTGTTCGTTTGTTTCAATTCCTTCCTGAGCGGCATCCTTGCAACTTTCGACGTCCTCGGTGAGATCCAAGACGTCCTCAGCTGACGATTCAGGATCCTAAGGGGGGGGGGGGGGCTTCGAACGGTTTGGGATCAAGGTCTCTTGATAACGGATCCCCAACAGGCAGCTCCTCAGCAGCAAAATTGATATCAGACACATCTCCAACACCTATATATTGCTGAATCATATAGATAGCCGATGCACGAGCCCTCAGAATTTGACAAGCAGTGCCTTCGTAACAGGCATCCAATTCAGCATTCAAATTATTAATTTGTGTCTGCAGGAAAGAGTCATTCTTCAAATGAAGAGTAACCAAGATAAAGAAAATAGAAACATGAAAGAGCTCGTATTACCTGAAGCTTCTTCTTAGATTTTATCTTCTCTTTTCTCTGCTTTCTAAGCAAATCATCTTTCTTCTTAGCTTTCCTTAAAGCGTCGTTCAGATTCAATTCGGCGAGATTCAGCTTTCCCTCGGTCGAAACTAGCCGAGCCCGGGTATTCAACAGATCAATTTTCAGGTGGTTCACTTGCGAAACAGACGCTTTAGACTTGTGTTGATCGATAAAGTCACCGATTCCCGGGACTGCAGTTCTAATCTCTTTCTCATACTTGAGAAAGTTTGCCTCAGCAATAAGCATAGTCTGTAGATCAAAAAGTTAAGAAACGAAAAGATATGAACGATCGTGACAAAAACAGTTCATGGATGGCAAACACCGTCATCTAAAGGCATAAAAGGAAAAGTATACCTGGGACGCAGAAGCCATCATAAAAGCCGCACGCTCCATATCAGAAAAATTGAGAACAGCTGCTACATTGGACAAGGTACCGAACGAAACTCCATGGGCAAAGCATCGTCCTAACAATTTAATGAACGAGGGGGTAACTTGGCCCTGACGCTCACGTTCTTGCCACTCACCAAACCCGCCTCCAGAAAAAATACCAGAGGTGAAGAGGGAAGGGTGATTGGCCTCCGAAGGAGAAAAACAGCTGGTCTGCCCAATTGCTACTTTTTACGTCAATGCAGAAGACGCAACTCGTCGATCTTCGATATTTTCAGAATCCTCAGCGGTGGGAGCCAACGGTTGCCCGATTGAGATAGGAGTAGCACCCGTCTTTGAAGTCACTTTAGCAGCAGCCATTTGCTCTTCCAAGCGCTTCTGGGTAGCAGCAAGCCTAGCAGCATTCATATTGTAATCACCACGCTCTGCAAACGGAGTTTAGGATAATGACCATCAGGAACATCAACGAAGAATAACTTAAGCAAACGAGAGTCAGAAAAAAGCAATAAACCATAAGAATGGGCCTCTGAGGAAGAAGAAGGATGTTCAGCCTGCTCCTTCTCATGAGCCTCGTGCATACGCCTAAGAACCATGGGTCCTTTACCTGCCCCACGACCCATAGGCTGAAGATCGGGTCGAATCCATTTGTCTACTTTATACTCAGGAGGCGTATACTCTCTGACCTCGAAAGGATTATCCACAGCCTGTTGTGGCATACAAGACCGCAGATAACCCCCTCTCTTCACAACAATAACTCTTTTAGGAACCTCAATAATTTGACCATTCTTTTCAACATTCTCAAAGATCGTCAACGGAGCACATACTCCAGCATGACATTTTTGTTTCTTAATACCAGACATCTTGTAAGGCTCAGGACTTAAACCGCAGAGCACAAGTCGAGCTGGATCAACGAGATCTTTCGGCTTATAAGGATGAGCCTCTAAGTAAGCCACCTGGTTTTGCTCAGCAGCAGACAATGTGAATTTCTCAGCGTTCAGCTTAGAGGTGTCCACTAAACCCCACTGTGTCTCCACAGGCCAAGCTTCGCCATCTTTTACTTGAACCCCGAAGAACTCTGGCTTCCAAAAGTGCCAACTGGAAGGACCCTTGATGAATGCCTTCCCCTTTTTCCGGTTTAAACTGTAGAAACCATCAGTTTGGGAAACTGCAAACTCGTGTCGTATCAGGTTGACGCTCGGTTCCCACCCTTTATAAATGCAGCTGACTACATATCCAACCAACAAAAACCAACTATTAGGATTAAGTTGCGAAGCCGCAATCCCATAAGAGTCTAAGACTTGACCAAAAAATGGATGACCAGGAAGTCTAATCCCACATTCAAACATAACTTTATAAAAGAAGGCACGTCGACCATTGTAAGAAATCGTGTACAAACGATCTTCTTTTTTGGGGAGGAACATCTTGTAACCAGAGATTGGTCCCAAACCAGCCTTGGAAGCTTGAAGCTTCGCAGCATTCGTCGCTTTGGAAAAACCCTTTTGGGTTCGTATTTTCCCAGATTTAGAAGACCGGGTGCCTGGAATGAAAACATATTTGGAGACACAGGAGGAGACATTTGAAAACTTCCTCTTACATTTGGAATTATATTTGGGGACCCATTCTTCCTCGATAGTAGCTGTTGAACTTGCCATACTACCCGAAGAGGGTCGGTCTGCTGAGGCAGCAGAAGGAGTACCCACAGAAGCAGTCGAAGGTCGCAAATGAGTGATTTGCTGTGAAGGAGTACCTTCCGAAGACCCATCTTGGCCATCGCTGCCGCCGATGGATTGAATATCTTGCTCAACATTCCTTTCAGACGGACCTTCAGTAAACAAACTCCTAAAATTAACGACCTCCCCTGGAGCAGGAATGTTGATATTTGATTCATGAGCCAAAGGGTGATACTCATCCAAGGATGACGTTACACGCTGATCAGCAATTCCGATAACCCCCATCGCCGACCCCTTTTTTCTCCTAACTAAACTAATCTCAGGCTCACCCTCAGAGCTGTCCTGATCGCTATTCCTTACCCTAACGGATGAAGACTTGGAAATAATTTGCGATGAATCCTCTTCAGACATGATCAAACAAACACACAACCCAAAATCAAAACAAAAGGATGATCTTCAAAGAAACCCTTACCAAACTTAACACGTATTTCGGGAAAAGTGATGCTCAAATCGTCGAATAGCTCGTTGTCAGACTCGTCAGTAAACTCCCGAGTAGATCCAAAACCGAAAGGGGGATCTGAATCGCTATCTGAAAGCACAATTGGAAACTCAACACTCCCCAGAGTATCCGTGACGACGAACTTCAATTAACGAAGAACACAGTTGGAGATTTCCCAGAAAAGCAACAAGCGGATGTGATCCTGAAATCGAAACGAGCCAAGAAGACAATCCGATGCCGGTTAGAAGAAACAAAACCAGAAATAATCAATCCACAGTTCCTAAAACAAGCGACATAAACGATGGAAATCGAAGCTTACTCTGAAATGTAGTAAATCCTAGCAACAAGCAAACAGAGCGATGATGAGCACGAAACTGCCTGGAAGCTGTAAAAGTCAGAAAGTAAAAACAAGAAGGAGAAAAGCCACTTTTATACTTCGTTGAAAAGTTGCCTTGGTAACCGCACATACACCTTTTGTCCAACAGGCGGCCGACACGTGGCGTACACAAAGGCATAAAAGCTCCAATCACACGTAGTGACGGTCCGGTTAAAATTTTGAATTTCGAAACTTCCGCCAAACAAACCAAAAAAAAGGGAAGGGTGAGGAACAAAAAATTTTACCAGGCTTCCTACCCAACGGATCGGTTGGCTCAGAGCCGTTCGACCGGCCACTTTATAACCTCTCTCACGCCTGGGGGGCAATTGTTGATACCTATCCCAATACCTACTCGAACAACAGCCTCATCAGGCTGCCGATTTTCTCTTTAAGCACTCGACAGATTCAGTTAAACGGGGCGACCCCCGACTTTTTTGTAAACCCGCGACCCGCTGACGTGGCACCCGAGTGCCTATATAAACAGGGTAAATCTCTCATTTTCTCCCTATTCAAAACCTCCTAGCTTCTAGCCCTAAGCTGAAAACCTCCAAAACTATATCGAAAACACCGCTGACTTGACCATCGGAGTGCTAACGCGGGATTAAATCCTCGCACCCCAAGGACTTCTTTGATTCTCAGGTCTTCAATGCACGAGGTCTCAGAGGCTTCAAGGACGATCATCCAGATCTCAATGTTGAGAATATTTTGACCTCAAATAATTCAGATCAAATTAGTAACAAATTCTTTTTTGGCCAAAAAAAATTAAATTGTTTCAAATTTATTATATATATAGATATAGATATTTATTTATTAGGTACTATATATATGTCTTAATTTATTAATATTATATTACTTAAGATTAGATTAGATTGTAAAATCGCTATCATCACTATTGATTTTGGAAGAACAATGAGATGATCGTAATCAAATTGGAAGAAAATTAAAGTGGATGACAGGCAGCAAGCTTGAATGAGAATTTCTATCTTCTCATATGCGCCTTTTGTTTTCCTTTTTTCTGTGTGCATTTATTTCTTTTTCGTATAGTATTTTTGAGAAAAAGCAAACGCCCTTTTCCAATATTAATTATCTTCTACTACTATTTTGAATTTTCTTCTCCAATTTTTTCTTTCTAAAAACGAAAAAAGAAATAAAAAAATCAGATGGGAATAATTTTCCTTTAGCTTTAATTTATTCTTCGCCAGATGTAAGTGTCTCTATATAATTATACGCGTCATAATTGGAGAAAAGTAGGAGGAAAATTCCAAGCCTCGAAGAAAAATAAAAATCCCAAAAATGAAAGCAGTGGAGTGTAGCACCGACAGGCATTAATTAAAAAAAATTTTAAAAAAAAGGATTAATTGGAATTGTTGACGCGTAGGCCGTAGAGCGGCCACTGGGCCCGGAGGAGTCCAGCCAAGTCCACTCTGGCACTCTGGGAATGTACGGCTTCTTAACAATTTTCCTCATCCTACTTGATTAGGAATATTAGAATATGCAATCCAATTTTTAATTACCATAAAAGTTTTTTTCTTTTTGGTAACGAATACCTAATATTTTTTTAATTTATTAAAAGCTACTACTATCTCATAATAAAATATATAGTTTACTACTAATTTCTAATTAGAATATTACATGACAAAAGTCCTCTGCACTTGACTATTGATCAATTAAAAAGAATAATTTTCTAATTACAATATTGCAACTAGTGGGATTATTATTATTAGGATAATAATAAATTATTTCTAGTACTTCTGCTTAAAAAGAAAAAATAATAATGACTTGATCGTAGCCATCAAGAGCAAAGATTTTAGCTAAACTTTTCTTTAAACAATACTAGTGGATAATTTTTCTTCTCTTTTTTTTTTGGTGAAATGGATTGCATAAATAAATAAAAAATCTTTTGTTTGTATTAATGACATATATATACAATAATCAATAGAGGGATTTGAAAGTTAATCATATAATTAACTCTTGGAAAACATACATATCATCACTAAAGCTAATTAATATTACTCTTGTGCAATAGGGTCGATGAATCTCGATCCTATTATGAATCATATTTCTTACAGTTTAAGAAAAAAAAAAAGCTAATCATATAGATCAACATATTAACATATAAACACTTTTTATTATCCCCTTATATAATTTTAAGATTTCAATAACTCAACTTGTCTTTAATTGTTATTCTAATTGATCCCTAACTAACTTGTATCGATCATACTATATATGAAAACTTTATATATAATATATACTCTAAATATAGTATAAATGAACAGTCACGAGCGGTGCTATTATAGTGTGTGTATATATATATATTATATGTTGGACAAATCAAATAGTTGGTGTGTAATTATTAAGGAATAATAATCCGATTTAGATTTTTTGGATCATCCCTGTGGCCAAAGATTTTAGATCATCCCAATAAACCCTTTAAAAAGTATATTTGTTAAGCCTCATGGGGCCAAATCCCCAAACCACTTTGAATTTCAGTATATACTAGTATAGGAGTATTTTCAGTATAAAATCCGGATTCTACCTGCGTCGTGCATCTAATTGTGATGGGTGAATTTATCAATGGACAAAAAACTTAAATATAACAAAAAGAAAAACCACTACATGTTATAGTTAATTTTTTTCCCACAAATTAAAAATGTAATTTTCCTTTTTTTTTCCAGGTAAAAAAGAAACTTGAACTCCTTCCACTTCATTTTAAATGTCAAATAGTTGCAATTGGCATTTTTTTTAGGTGATACTAGCATTTGTTTGTTAATATACCACTTTCTTTAAAGTGATATAATATGAAATAGTCTCGTAACAAAAAGTTGCTATCTAAATGAATGATAATAATAGTCAAAAAAAAAAAAAGTCTTTCATTTCAAGAGTGAACAGTATTTCAAGTAAACATCCTAAAGATTAACAATAAGATTGGAGAATTTTTTATGTAAATGATAAGCTTTAAGCATACTTGCCTTGTCACATGCATTCTGCAATTTTGATAGTACGGATCAATAGTTAAATCTAAAGTCTTATACACATACTTTTAAATCCTACTATATATTAAAAAACAGTTTTCACCAAAAAGAAAAATAAAAAAACAACTTAAAATCCTTATTAAAAAAACTTATTTTAATCTTTTTCAGCATGGTACAATATCGAGAAATCTCATTACAATCAAATATTTCTCTATAAATCCAAACATCAAATGAGAATTCACAAAAATAAACTATTCAATGAAAGTAACAAAAGTAATAACCCAACAAATCCCATAAAGGGCGTAAAATCCACACATAAGATGACATAAACCCACATGCAATTTGCATGCAGTGTGACTTGAACATAAAACCTAATGGTTTTAAGGAATATACACATACCATTAAATCAAAGGCTCCGTGTAGAGCTTATACTAGTCTAAATATTTGATTTTCTTTCCAAAATAAGGTTTAAGCATTAGTTTAATATTGATAATACAAGAAGAGAAAAAAGAAAACTATTTTTTAATCCATTAGCGATTGTATGGGAAAAAATGTTGAAAGAAAAAAGGGAATAGCTCGCTATTTGGACTTAAAAGCATATTGCGATGAGTTTAAATTATATTAGATTAATCATCTAAGTCCACATTTTAATATAATTTCACATAATTGTTTATACCTCAATTTACAATTGAGGGTAAATTGGTCTTCAAATAAATATAATAAAAATGTGTGATCAGGATTAGATCAAAAATCCTAAAGAAACTTGGCTTCTGCACCACTCTAGTTCTAATAGAATTAGGAAAATCTTATAATTAATTACAAGGGCTGAAATTTATTAATTAATAAATAAATAATAATTATTTTTCTGAATAATTATTATTAAAATCATCATCTATGCCGCCTCTACCTAGAAGAGTGGCAAAAAAAATCAAACAGAAGCAGTTTCCTTTAATATTGCTGTCTACTAGGGAGGCAAACAGTAAAAAAGGAAAGTTGCTTACCATCTACCCATGAGATGAAAAATACCTCATGGACTTGATAAGAAGGCCCAAAGTCGTCTCCCATATAGAGGAGAGGCCGCCCTCTTCCCTGAGGAAAGTAATTTCTTTCTTCCTGCAGGAAGAAGGCAAGAAAAACAACTACCTACGTGAGAGAGGCATGAGATTTTCAACCTCACACCTCCTCAATATAGTCGACCTAGCATAGTGGAGAAATCGCCTAGCTCTTTTCCCCTCCCCGGGAGGCGAAACTACAACTTTGCATTTTGTTCAATTAAGGACAAAATGGTAAAATTGATTAATTGAAGAGGCTAGAGGCTGCGATTTCTTCCAAGGAGCATACCATGATGATCGTTGAGCTATGTAGATCATCTTGGTGAAATTTCACCTTATTCTGACATTGGTGTAAAAACTTATGCCCGGTTTTCAGTTAAGGACATTTAGGGGAGTGAAACCAAATTCACCATGATAGAGAGCTCGAATTCACTTTGAATTTTTTCCATAGTCTTATGGAGATAATCTAAGCCTACTGGTGAAATTTTGGTTTATTTCGAGTTCGTTTGCAACTTTTGCATTCTTTTCAGTTAAGGACATGTGGCTTTTTCACCCCGGTTTAAGCCATTTTCTTAACTAAGTGTTATTTTCGTGATTTGAAGAGCCAAGTATGATTAAGTAAGGGTAATTTCGTGGCCTTAGTATTCAAAGTCTAATTCATGATGTCAGTAGGCCACTACTTAGTCAAATTAGTTGTTTTAAGCACAAAAGAAGCAACGAAAGCATGCTAAAATGTGATAGGAAGAATAAAAAATTATTCATCAACCACCCAGGAGGAAGATTTCCATCTCCCATTCAAGAGGGGGGCGCCCTAGCATCTAAATTTCCTTCTCCCCAGTAGTTGGAAGCAATCAGAAGAAGAAAGAAGCTTCACTGCAACTTCCTAGAAGTTGTCATCTACCCAGGAGGAGGAATTCACCTTCTTTAGCAAGGCAAGCCCATTAATTTCAAAGCCCATGCCGCCCCCTATAAAAAGGAGGCCATTCCAAGGCTTCAAGGCAGATTCCGCATCTCAAAACATTTTCTCAGGAAAATCACTCATCCAAAAAACCAGCTCCTGAAGCTACAAACTTGCTCCGCGCAAAAAAACCAAGCTCCGTGCTTATTTTCTCTCTGGCTCTGCGCCATTTTCCCTTTGTTCAGCACGAGTTCTTACTCGTTCATCATATTTTCCTTGTTTAGATCCTGTCTCAGGACATTCAAACACTCTTTTAGTGTTTTTCTCTTGTTTCAATCTTGTCTTCAGACACAAAACACTGTACATGTGTGTCCCTTTCATCAATAACAATCAAGTTGTTATTTTCTTTCAATTTCAATCAAGAACAGATCTCACAGATCTGATCCAGTTAAAAAAGTAGAGGAAGGCCCAGTTATGGAGAATAATTTGTACGGATCCAATGATTTAAATGCTCCGGTGTGACTTTGATCCAGTCCCCACAATCGCTCCGATCTTTTAATCTGCTGCTCCGCGCACCAGATCCAGTTTTTACAATTCTTTGTCATTTTCAGCAAATTGACTGGCACGCCCCTATGCTGTCATAAAGAATTCACCGCGAAAACTCTAGCAAGAGATTTTTGGCGCAACAAGAACCTATTTTGAACTAAAGTCTAATTTTATTATATACCCTATTTCACCAAATCCGACTCCAACTCTATTCTTAATTAAGAAACTTTGCCAAAAAAAAATCTCTCTCTCTCTCTTTTTAAAATGAAAATCTTACGAAAAACAAAAGATTGATTTAGCATGAAAGAAAAATCTGTCTTGAGACCTGGGAAAAAAATTCCTTGCATGATTAATAAAATTATTAAACTTTAACTAGGGTTAATTAGAGGTTAAATTAAGTAAGTTAAAGTAATTAATAAAAGTTGGAGTTGGATTTGGTGATTTTGGATGTAGAGTAAATTTTGATTTTGGATTAAGATAGGATCGTTATGTAATTTACACTCTATAAGGAGAAATTATTAGGCGGATCGGGTTCACCACGTATCCTGTCTCAGGACATTCAAACACTCTTTTAGTGTTTTTCTCTTGTTTCAATCTTGTCTTCAGACACAAAACACTGTACATGTGTTTCCCTTTCATCAATAACAATCAAGTTGTTATTTTCTTTCAATTTCAATCAAGAACAGATCTCACAGATCTGATCCAATTAAAAAAGTAGAGGAAGGCCCAGTTATGGAGAATAATTTGTACGGATCCAATGATTTAAATGCTCCGGTGTGACTTTGATCCAGTCCCCACAATCGTTCCGATCTTTTAATCTGCTGCTCCGCGCACCAGATTCAGTTTTTACAATTCTTTGTCAATTTCAGCAAATTGACTGGCACGCCCCTATGCTGTCATAAAGAATTCACCGCGAAAACTCTAGCAAGAGATTTTTGGCGCAACAAGAACCTATTTTGAACTAAAGTCTAATTTTATTATATACCCTATTTCACCAAATCCGACTCCAACTCTATTCTTAATTAAGAAACTTTGCCAAAAAAAAATTTCTCTCTCTCTTCTTTTTAAAATGAAAATTACGAAAAACAAAAGATTGATTTAGCATGAAAGAAAAATCTGTCTTGAGACCTGGGAAAAAATTCCTTGCATGATTAATAAAATTATTAAACTTTAACTAGGGTTAATTAGAGCTTAAATTAAGTAAGTTAAAGTAATTAATAAAAGTTGGAGTTGGATTTGGTGATTTTGGATGTAGAGTAAATTTTGATTTTGGATTAAGATAGGATCGTTATGTAATTTACACTCTATAAGGAGAAATTATTAGGTGGATCGGGTTCACCACGTCATCCGTGGTCCCCATCAATAAGATTTTGACAAGTTAGATTTAATCCTAAAATTTAGGCACAAATTTAGCACTAGGTTTAGCCCTTAGTTTCATCAGATGAGATTTACAAGGTAAGTCCCTAAATTTAGGACATTAATTGGTTAGGGTTTTTGAAATTGTAGGAAAAAATCTGATTTGTCAAAATCTTATTGTTCGGGACCATGAATGACGTGATGGAGCCGATCTACATTATAATTTCTCCTATTGCAACCCTTTCTTCTTCTTTTTTTTGGTTGAAATTAGTAGAGTCTTTCTTCAAACCTTCTAGTATTCACTTGATTATATTTTTGAGTGGGCATTTTATAATTAATATAATACATAATTCAACTATCAATTAATGTTTTGCTTTGAATTGACTTGAGGGTTACTTTCATGGGAGTTGTTTAAGTGGAAGAAATTTCGGAAGTGTCAATGATAACAAATTAAGACCCATTTAATTTAATAATAGTAGCCTTTACATGTGAAGCCAAAGTAGCTTTGAAACATTTTCCACTCCAAATTTTATAGGAGTATATTGTTTAATCCAACAATATTTGTCAAAGATACAAAACAAGGGGGGAATTGGAATTTTATTGAAAATTCATTAAATTTGAATTCTCGAACTATTTGATGATCATGTATTGGTACTGCACTTGAGCATTGGATCAATTGATTGGTGGTTATGTATATCATTCACTCTAAGATTTTAACTTGAAGTTGTATCGGATTTAATTTGTCGTCTAATTACTATATTATATATTATTACTAGATTTGTGCCTGCGCCATGTATCTTTTGCCTTTTCTTTTTTCTTTCATTATACTATATAATATTTGGTTAAATTTGTAATTTTGTTTACATATATTTTTATTGGCTAAAAAAGCAAACGAATCTTAGGGGAGATCCAGATATCAAAAAGGGATAGGACCACGCGGCAGAAGGAGGGGGCCTCATGGAACTCCTTTTAATGGGAAAGAGGTTTGATGTTAGTGTTTGTTGATAATGTTGTTTGTTAATGCATTTTTATTTTAGTTTATTAGCTTGTTTGTGAATTTTAATTGAATATTTTATATAATCATAATGAGATTTTAATGTCTTTTACCTTTGTAGTATTTAGTCCTTTCGTGCATGCAATTCCTACAAGTGACGATGATTGTATATGAAAGTTTTATTTGGTTACTATAAGGTATTATTATATGGTATAATAATTATATATTTTTTTAGATCAAGGTATAAATTTTGTTTTTCAGGAGCCTAGAAGGTGATACAATATTCAAAACTTATTACAATCAGATTTTTCATTATAAACTCAAACATCCAATGAGAAATAATCAAACAAACAAATTATGATAATAATTACGTGCAAGGTATAATTATATATATTTTTTGAAAGTTAAAGGATTTTATCAAAAGGAGAACAAGTTACAAAGCAATGAAACTTGGAGTTCTTGAGACACCAAACTTGATTAGAGAATCAACAAAAAAGTTTATCTCCCTAAATGCATGAATAAAAGGTATAATTATATTCTTTTTCTTAAACCTTAGTAATTTATTATCATCAAATTAATACTAGCATACATACATATTTTTTTTAGGAATAATGCATTATGCATGTTATCTTCGAAGATGTGGAAGGGGTTCTCCAAAAAAGATAAAATGAGAAAGGATAATGCATGGCCTCATTGCTTTTTTAAGATAAGGTTTTCATTTTATATCTTTTTTAAACTACAAAGTTTAAATTATTTTTTTTTTAATTCTTTATATCTAAATCTAGTAGACAAATTGAATCTTGTTATAAAAAAAAGACACATTGAATTTGATAATCCGAAATTGAGTCACTTGCATAGAATTGAGAGGAACTCTATCAAGTATCAACATCCTTTTTCTATCCATTTACAGCCCATCGAAATCATATCTCCTTAAAATCACAAGCCATCCCGATCCCAAATAATAAATGCCTCAAGATATGGAGTAGTATTATTTTCAGGTTGAAGCATATATCCTCAAATCGAATCTCAACATCAATTGAGGATTTTGCCATATATATATATATATATATGATGATAAAACAAGAAAAAGAAAAAAAAAAAGCTTACACCTAGTAATTTCTCTTGTATACAAATTACAATAAAATAATCTTCCTAAAGAATTAATTAAATTAAAAAATCCCAAACTATATTTTTTATAACAATAACAAAATCTCAAACTATATTAAATTAAATATTACTAGGAAAGAAAAACTCAATTTGATGGAAATGAATGTCCCTCCCTTGTTTTATTTTGGTTGAAAAAAAATGTCTCTCAGGTCACTTTCATTTTTATTTGGGGTAAATACACTTTTGTGTTGTTCAATAAGACAACACCTCGAACTCATCAAACACAAAAGACATTTGGCAAAGCAAAACTTAAAACTCTTATCAAATCCATAAAACCCCCAAACGACAAAGCAATAGCTGTTGTGTGTTTACCCATTTTCCATTTGCCACAGGCACCCGCACCGCTGGTTGGGGGGACGGACGGTGATTCCAAATCTTTAATTTTATTGGTCTGTCACATGACAATGGGTCCCCCACTCCCTCCGTTGCAAATGCGTCACAGCTCAATGTTCAGTCAACTTTCACCGTCGGTGACCGGTGCGCTTCACTTCGGTCTTTGATACTTCTCTTCTCCATCTCAACCGTACGTTTGTAGTAATCAAGTGGCCGTACATGTTTGACACGTACGATAACGAAGACAGTAAAAAAATGAAAAATGAAAAATAAGTATAAAAGGAAACAGTTAAAACTGGGTCCTACACGGACAGGCATTTATATATAGGACGTCTGTTAGCTTTAAAAACCCGTTAGAGGTGGAAAATTATCAATTATATATTCTCATCAACTGTAGAGTTAGTTTACTAAACCTCCGAAAGGGTACTTTTATATGGATGATTTTCATAGTTATTACAGCTTCTGCCACTACTTTTTTTTACTTGTAATTTATTTATAAAAAATTATTCAATACACTCTTAGTTGAGTTTATCAAACTAACTATATGTATTAGTAAGTTTAGTATACGTTGGTGTAGAAGGGTACTAGATTGAAATATTTTAAATTTAATTAATTAGAAAATTGACATGTGTCAACTCACAAATTTTTTAATTTATTAATTATTTTAAAGGAAATTATACTATCGTTATTATTCAACTCCGATATAAACCGAAGTTAATTATGCAATTTTTTTAAGAAGTCATGGAGAATTAATTTGCATCGTAGGTAAACTTGGGTAGGATAAAAAAGAATTATAAGGGAGCGTTTGATTAGAATCACCCCAGATCACTAGTGGTTTAAGATCACCGGTGATCTTGCATCGCAAGATCACCGGTGATCAAAGATTACATGGGTTTATGGTGGTAATCCAGATCACCCTTAGGGGGCGTTTGGTTAGGATCACCCCCCAGATCACTAGTAATCTAAGATCACCAGTGATGCAAGATCACCGGTGATCAAAGATTACATGGGTTTATGGTGGTAATCCAGATCACCCTTAGAGGGGTGATCAAGGGGTAATCCGGATTACCACACCAAACCAAAAGGTGTAACCAAACGGGATGATCTGAGATCACCTGTCAAGATCACCACAGGTGATCAAAGATCACCCCCATATCAGATAACCCCGGGAATGTGGCCTCTGGAATGTTATATTAACATATTTGGTTCAGGGGTTTGAAACATTCCGAGGGAATGGTGGATTACTGCCACGTCAGATTTTTAGGCACATTCCCGGGAATCTGATACCCACGAAGCTCTTAGGTTATCTGAGATTCCGGGGGAATGTGTTTGTTTTTCTCTCTTTTGCCCTCAGCTTTTAACCCTTTTGGACGACCGTACCCTTCATTTTGCCTAAAATTACAAACCTACCAAGCCCCTAAATAAAAGGAAAAAAATCACATTTCTCTTTATATTTTAAGACATAAACCCTAGGTAGCCACCCTGTTCTCTCTACTCTCATCTCTGTTCATCAAAAGATTTTTTCGAATTCATCTCTTTTCTTTGTTTTTAACGATATCATCTTAATTCACAACCCTATATAAACGCCCAAACCTCAATTCATCTTCGTCTCACCAATATACATCGTTCCTTAAACATTAAAGTTCTCTTCAGTTTTTTCAGTTTCATCTAAATTTCCAATATTTTTACCTTTTTTTTGTTGACAAATTTAAGAATGGCACAAGGTAGCATCTTCAAGACCATGGTGGTTGTTTTTGTTGCCTTGGTAATTTCGATGGCTACAGCAACAGTTTCCGCCCAGGATGTTGGCATGGCGCATGTGCTAGCATCGTCGATGGACACCGGAGCTGCTTTCTCTCTTCTGATTTGAGGAGTTTTTGTTGCATTCTCTCTTATCATTTCTCTTTTCGCTTTCCTAATTAAGCACTGAGTTTTGATAGAAATGAGAGAATTAACTTCAATTAATTAAAGGGCAGTGTTGTTATATTGAATTTTGATTGTTTTGAGTGTGACTATATATTGATTAATTGGGATTGCATATTGAATTTTGTAATTGTTGTGAATGCTAATTTTGCCACTAAATTGATGCTTGAAATTGATTTTAGGTATTATTGGCTGCCAATTTATTTGTAAATTTTAATTAGAATGATGTTGGGTTGTTTATAATATCTATGTTGTGCCTTAGACAATCTTTTAGTTTAGATTCAAGCGAGGGTAATTGTGTAATCTAACCATTTTGTATGGAAAACATTCCCCCCAACCAAATAGGTGCATCTCAATTTACGGTAATCTGAACCAAACAAAATTTGGCTGATATTACGGTAATGTGAGTTCCGGAATCTGATTCAGTAATATCTTATTCCCGAAAGTAATCTCAGATTCCATGAACCAAACGCCCCCTTAGAGGGGTGATCAGAGGGTAATCCAGATTACCGCATCAAATCAAAAAGTGTAACCAAACGGGGTGATCTGAGATCACCTGCCAAGATCACTATAGGTGATCAAACACCCCCAACCAAACACCCCCAATCAAACACCCCCAATTGTTTAATTGTTGAATTGTTATGGAATAATGGAGCTTCACCCGATCCATTAGGGTTTAAGAGAGAATCAAGAAATATAACAAGTATATTGCCCGGAAAGTTCTCTCAAGCATCATTCACCATTAGATTTTACTTTACTTGCAAGATAAGCAGATTAGTATTAAATGTAGATGGAATTTCCTCCCCTATATAAAGGGAGTCCCAAACCTATTTTTACATACATCTAATTCTGCATTCTTTCCTCTCCGAATGATTAAGAAATCCTCTCACTTCTCTCTCTTATCATGTTCTTGTTCTTATTGTTCTCCCTTATTATTTCATAATAATAACATGCCAAAACTAATGAGATCAAACATTCAAATTAAAACCAAATTCATATATTTAGTAAGAATTAAACATTTTTTATACGTGATTGACACTATTTTACAATTTATCTCGAGGAGTAGATCAGTTTTTTGAGCAATGGGGAGTAGATCAGTTAAGCCTATAGGAGTACACATATTTATGCTAGCCTTATTAGTGTGGGTGTAGATAAATCAAATGTAAAAACATATCCAAATCTCCAATGAAGAATGAAGATCCCATTTTTCCTGGAAAAGCAACCAAATGGAATTTGATTTGCACACGTATAGTGAGAAAAATACACGGACTGCCGATTAGCTTCTTAAATGGCACAACTGTTAATTACCTGAAAATCCATCCTTTTTTAAAAAACATTTAATTTAATATCCTCTTTTTTTTGTGCTTTATTATAGCGCTTGCTTTTCTCTCTCTAGTCTCTTCCCTTTCCTTCCCTCTCTCTGTTTCTGTTTAATCACAAGAGAGTCCTTTCAAACATAGACAACTTTCTCTTTCTGTACAGTCACATTCACTTTGGTCTCTCAACTCTCACCCCACTTTCTCCACTTTCTCTCTCCCCAAACACAAATTTTCTCTTCATTTTCCCCCACTTTGGACTCCTACTTGTTTCAGTTCATCTTTTCTGGGTTTTGAGTGATTGCAACTTAAAAAAAAAGGAATTTGGGTTTGGTTTTTGTTTTTGCCTTCCATGGCAGATACTGCAAAGTACATGCCCATCAATGGAGGAACAGCGACTCTGGTTACAGACTTCAAGAGTCTGTTTTCTTTCGTCAAAACCAGAAGGACAATGGCTTTGTTCATGTTTGCTTTTGTCGGTTTCACGGTTTTCTTAGCTTTTAGCCCTTCTTCAAACTCTTCCTCTCCTTGGTTCACCAATATCTTTTCATCAAGTTCTTCTACTTCTGCTCCTGCTTCTGCTGATTCTTATAGATCTCAATTTTCTTCTCTTTTTGATTACTTCTTTTTCAACTCTTCTTCTCCAGAACAACGGCAAGGCCTTAATATTTCTTCTTCTTTTTCCAATAATACCAGATCTAGTAACACTGTTCCTCAATTAAACAACCCAAAGGAAGAACAAAATACTACCAAAACCCAGACTTTGAACAAAAACGAACAAGTCCCCAATCCAAAAAACACCACTTTTCAATCTCCAAACCCAAGTAAAAACAACACCCAAACTTCCGTTTTGCATGGAAATCGGACCGCTGTTTCTCCGCCAAGTGTGAACGCTGATAAGAAAGAGAATTCCGACAAATCTCAAGTTTTGAAGACGAATCAGACTACAATTGTCACTGGAAAAGCGCCGGTTGCTGCTAATCAAAGCACAAGTTCTCCAGCAAAATCTGATTCTCCCAACAATGGAAGTTCTGGGAAGGAAGAGAAAAAGAGCGTAGCGCAAAAGGAAGTGGTGTCGAACTACACAGCTTCTTTGACAAAGAAACAGGGGAATGGGAAAAACCAGAGCAATGGGACTGCTTCAGAGCTTCCAGCTAAACAGGGGATTGAGAATTTGGTCGAGTCTTTGATGAATTGTGATTTGTTTGATGGAATGTGGGTTAAGGATAATTCGTATCCCCTTTATAAGCCAGGGTCTTGTTCGTTTATTGATGAACAGTTTAGTTGTGTCATTAATGGAAGGCCTGATAAAGAATTCCAGAAATTAAAATGGAAGCCTAGAGGTTGCACTTTGCCAAGGTATTGTGTTCTTTATCTTTTTTTGATCTTTCATATTTTTGGGGTTTTCTTAGTTAAATCTTTTCATTTGAGTAGCTTTTGTTTTTCGTCAATGGAAATTCAAACTAAACTAGTAAATTTGAATTTGCATTGGATCTTTGAATTAGTCATACAGGGAATATGTTCAATCTGATTCGTAATCTATTATATGTTGAATGTTTTTTCAGTCACAAATTTAGTTTGGTTCAATCGATTTAGTTTGGTGTTGACAGGTGTTATCATGAGCCTGTATTTTAAAAAACTGCAATCTGGTATTGAGTTTCCTTTTCTTTTTATTTAAGTAACATGAATTGATTTCTCTTTTCTTATTTTATTAGATTGAATGGCGGTCACATGTTGGAGTTATTGAGAGGAAAGAGGCTTGTCTTTGT
The DNA here is from genome assembly GCA_001974825.2 of Corchorus olitorius. NCBI lineage: Eukaryota > Viridiplantae > Streptophyta > Magnoliopsida > Malvales > Malvaceae > Corchorus > Corchorus olitorius. The sequence continues at coordinate 32,407 of AWUE01020328.1, read as the reverse complement.
CGGCGACTCTTTAAATAGGAATATGTGGGAATCTCTAGTTTGCATCCTGAAAAATGCTGCCAAAAACCCCAAAAATGTTTATGAAGCCCATGGAAGAAGCTATTTCCGAGGGGAAGCTTCCTACTCTTTCATATTCAAAGTAAGTTATTGATATATCTCCTAAAATTGCTCATCTTTGTTACTGCATAAACTTGTTTATTTACTTAAATTTGTCAAAACTTTTAATGTGTTGTTCCTTGGGGCTGACGTAAATGATGATGATGAACAGGATTATAACTGCACCATAGAGTTCTTTGTATCTCCGTTCTTGGTCCGAGAATGGGAAATGCCTGACCAAAATGGAAAGAAAAAGGAGACACTTCGACTCGATCTTGTTGGAAAATCGTCTGATCAATATAAATCGGCGGATATTCTCATCTTCAACACGGGGCATTGGTGGACTCATGAGAAAACTTCCAAAGGGTTGGTTGATGGTTTTTACATTTAACTTTATACATTTAAATGCATTTTGCTACGATATATCGATTATAACTCCCGTGTTGAACTAATTTACAGTAATGATTATTACCAAGAAGGCAGTCATGTTTACAAAGAATTGAATGTTCTCGAGGCCTTCCGGAAGGCGTTGACAACATGGTCTAGATGGGTTGATGCTAATGTCAATCCTATGAAGTCTATGGTGTTCTTCAGGGGTTATTCTGCTTCCCATTTCAGGTATACGGAAACTTTAATTAACATTGTTTTTGAGCTCGCAATCCTAATAATTCTACATAGTTCTTTCATGATTATTTTTAAATTGTGTCTGGTGAAACTATAATGTAGCATTTTTAAAAGTTTTGTTGGTGCTTGAATCTTTATGCAGTGGCGGGCAGTGGAATTCAGGAGGAGCGTGTGATAGCGAATCCGAGCCAATCAAGAACGAGACATATCTAACACCATATCCGCCAAAGATGTTGGTGTTAGAAAAAGTGTTGAAGGCGATGAAAACGCACGTCACCTACCTAAACATCACGAGATTGACTGATTTCCGAAAGGATGGTCACCCGTCAATCTACCGGAAGCACCCAAAGCAGAAGTTGTCAGAGGATGAAAGAATCGCACCTCTAAAATACCAGGACTGCAGCCATTGGTGTCTTCCTGGTGTGCCGGATTCATGGAACGAGCTCCTTTATGCTGAGCTTCTTGTAAAAGAAAACAAGATGAGGCAACATCAAAGGAGATCTAGGTAAAAATAAATCATACAAACTTTAGATATGCTTTGAGTCCAATTATATATATAGGCGGTACAGGTTTTTCTTCCATTTTGAAATTGTAGAAACAAACAAAACAAATGGTTAAAAGATCAAATAGAGTGTTTTTTTTTTTTTTTTTCATTCCCACTTATAAATTGTGGGATCAAAGATAAATAGAAAAAAATGAAGGTGAGTAATTCTTGGAGAGATGAATCTGTGCTGTTGTAGTTTTCCTTGTTGATATAACAGAAAGTAGTAAGGAAGTAAGTATGGTTTTGGTTGGTAAGATTTGTAATATTGGAAATCTTGTCCTTCCCTAACCATCCAAGCATTTTGCTTGCCTCAAAATATGATTTGAGGATTGTAAATCCCATTTTATTATTTAGTTTGTTTTAAGTTATAAAATAAAATCAAGTGGATGCCTCTCTTGATATTACATATGTTGCGCTCATTCTTCCCTTTTTATTTGTAATTAAAGGAATATTAGACATCTTGATTAAGGTACTATAATGATTTATTTATATGTAATTAAAGGATTTTTTATTAACTTTTTTAATGATTTATGATATCATTTCCCTCTAGTAGAAAGTTTGGTCGTCTTGTGATTCGTATTAAGACAAATGGCATTTGTAGATTTGGAAACGGCCGACCAAATGCGGCTTTTTATGAACCAAATTCCAGTATTAAAAAATTTGATTAGGTTTAAAAAAATTGTTTAGGTTTAAGACTCTGGTCTTTTTCTCACATTGTCACATGGGATGTTTTTTTGACTAATCCTTTTACATTTCTACGTATTGAAATTAAAAATTCACAATCTATATATATGTTGGTAATGTTGAAATTGCTAATTAAGTCATAATCGATCAGCAACCTTTCTCTTATCAAATGCCCTTTTCTGCCTTCTAATCATTTATTTTCTTGTCCATTACTAGAATTTTTTTTTCTTCTTAATAATTTCTAGTGTCGGCAATGCATCCACAAGCAAAGCTCTGGCCCTAATAATTTTTTTTTTCCAGAGGAAGGCTCTATTATTTTCTTATCTCCCCTTTTTTTCTCTAATTGTTTTTATAAAAAATTTTTTGGTACTTCTGAAAAGGAAAATGTTAGCGATATTTCCAATCTAATACGTAGTCACCATTTGAAATTGATGCATCTTTTTTTTTATCGGCCAAAAAAAATGTATCTTTTTTCACTCAAAAATAATTTAAATTTTGCAACTAATTTTTTTTTTGTCATTTTCTTATTAGGTCCTAAGCAATGTTGGCCCATATTTTTTTAATTTAAAAGCTGGCTCCATCTTTAATAAAAGCTTTTCTTGGCCCATCTATCGTTAATAATTGAAATCTTTTCCATCTTCCAAATTGTAAAAAACAAGGTTCAAATTTTAGATTTAAAGCTGATCTTAATATCTTAACAAATTCGTTTGAACTTAATTTGAAATAGCAACTCATCTCTTCTTTTTAATTTTAGAGTCCTATAGTGTGTAGTAGGGATGTAAACGAGTCGAACTTGAATATAAACCAGTCATGTTCGCGAACATTTTGCTTGTTCGAGCTTGGCTCATGTTCGTTTAAAATTCTGGTAGTGTATTCGTATTCGTGTTCATTTATTAATGTAGTATTCGTGTTCGTTCATGTTCGACTCGTTTAAATAGACTTGTTCGTGAACAATAAATGAACGTGTTCGCGAACGCTAATTGAGTTTGTTCACGAACAAATAATTTAGAAATATTTTATTAGAAATTAATTACATATTATTTCTAATAAAGTTTATTACATATTAAATAAATATTTAGTAATATTTCTAATAAAATCAAAATATTATTTGAAATAAAAAATATAATTACACATATATATATATATAAACGAATATTAAACGAATATTAATTGAGCATGTTCGCAAATATAAACGAACCGAACACCCCTTGTTCGAACTCGGTTCGTTTATTAAACGAACACTAAAATTTTGTTCGAGTTCGTTTGTTTATCTTATCAAACGAACATAAACGAGCTCTAAACGAAACACGAACACAAGCTGTTTGTCGAACACCCTATTCATTTGCACCCCTAGTAAGAATTTATGTTTAAGAGCTATAAAGAATCTAAAATGTCAAAATGAGAGCTTAGAGAGTAGTTAGAAAGCTCATATCTTTTGGCCAAAAAAAAGAACGCTCATATCTTGCCCTTTAGTATAGCGGGTTTATATATATGTGGTGTATTGGGCCATAAGTGGGCCTTTGGTAGTCTTTCAATTCTATGGGCTATATTGAGCCATTAAGCCTCTTTCTTTTTTTTGGCCATACATTAAGCCTCTTTTAAGTACACCTCATTTTGCTTAAAGATTTTGCTCATTATTCTAAATATTTAATGTAAACCTGAGATCATTAAGAACCTCGGATTCCAAACCAATTTTGCTCTTCTTTCTTCCCCTCAATCCTCTACAAATACTTGGGTAGCGTTTTAGAGCTAAGATAAATAGGTTGCCAAGATTATAAACAAATTAATTACTCACTTAAAATTCTTTATACATAAATCTTTATTTTTTTGCTATTTTTACAAGATAACCTTATTTGATTTGAACCGACCATTGTAGAAATAAAGTTCTCTCAACATTGATTTTCTTTTTACACATGATTGGAGTGGAACAAATGGCAAACACTTGTACAAATACAAGTTACATGAGATGACAAGGATTACATGCATGTTTTTAAAATCCAGCCCAACATTTTTCAATTTATGAGCAAAAATGGTTGCTTGGGCCTGAATTCCCTCTTTTTGGTCAGTCTAACCTGTGGGATCTAGCCCATGCTGAAGTGAGGTATTAACTAATCAACATTCATCTGGGCTGTACATGAATATATTTTGAACCCATAATAACTTGGTCCACTAATATTTGTAATTATCCAACAATGGATCTAAAATTGTCCATTAATCTGTATCGATCTCTTTAATTTAAGCATTGTTTTTGGATCCCTAATATGAACCAATGTACTCCTATCCTATGTATCTTTCTTTGTCTTTTTTACTAGAGTTTCTCTTTGATCAACTATATGCAATTAAACTGAAGAATTTTCACGGGTAAGAATCTACTCTCAATGCATTTACTATACACCAGTATATATTTCAATGCATTTAATTCCGATGGATAAAATTTTCAACGATCATCTTTAATTACACGCTGCTTTTAGTTGACTATCTTCATTAAAACCTCCATGCATTTTTCTTTTTTTAAATATTCAGTGTTTATGGTACACACCAAATAAAAGTTACTACTACGCCAATTAAGGTTGGTTGAGTTGGTAAGTCTTAGGACCTCTGCTTGTAATTAAAGTTTGAGGTTTGAGTCGTGCCAATGGTCCTCGTTGGTGGGTGATCTGTAAGTACCACTGTAAGCCCTCTTTGAAACTTGCAGCATGCCCTGACACTTGGACCGGGACAATCTCCCCTCACCTAAACTTTTATATAGCAAAAAAAAAAACAAAAGTTATCACCACTATCAATAACGAACGAGTACTTCACCTTAATTTGATTTCGTAGTTGATACATAATCTCCTAATGATCAACTTCTTATTTTTTTTAAAGTTACATTAACTTAAATTAGAAGTACTACAATCATGCTTTTGTGCAACGTCATGTTGCCCAATACAATCCTTCAACCTGCCTAAACAGTAAACCGGATTAATAAATTTATATATGTTTGGTTTTAATTAAAGTTAATCAAATAATTAATTTAAATTTCCTTGGCTTGGTTTTAGCCAAAACCCTAGATGCCAACCATATATAGCATGCGTAAATGGAAGGTATATATCATGATGATGATGAGAATATTATCGTCCCTAGCAAAAAACATTAATGTCATATACCTAACTCTTACAATGTTAGCAGCAGCAGCCTGCAATACGGAGCATGCAGATTTTGTTGTTATTGGGCATTGTCATAATCAAAGGGTTGAATATTGAAATACAACATTTTCCTTGTTTTTCTTATGTATGCCATTGCTATCCATTGATATTCATATATCACCGCCATCTCTTGTTAATTGAAATATTTGAAAAATTTTTTATTATTCAAATTATTTGTACTTGATTCAAGTGATAATGATGAAGAAAATTCGGATAGACATTTCGTATCCGTAATGATCTCTCTAACTTTTTTTCTTTTAAAAAATAAAATAATACTATTAAGAAAATATACTTTTTTAAAATGAAAAATTAAGAAAATATACTTAATTATCATGAATATATACACACACCATAATAATTGTGATACTTAATCATGATCATATATATACACCCTTGATTGTTACTTAACTTAATCTTCGTACTTCCTTACTAAATTATATACTTATATTATACTAGTTTTCACTTCCACGTGCGTTGCACGTGATCCTTCCTATTTTTAGTAAATAATAAATTTAAGAATTAAACATTGAAAAATACAAGACTGACCCAATTGATCCGAGTCCTAATTAAATCCGAAAAATCCAAAACTCGAGTGACTTGAGGCCAAAATCCGAACCCGCCTAACCCTAAACCCAGCATACCCGAATGATCTGAACCCAGATTACCCGAGAAAATTATAAACTAAAATTATATTTTATTCAATAAAATTCACATTGTTATAATTTTAACCATTCTAAATTATCATTTATTCAAACCCAGCTGAGCAATAACCCAAGAAAATTACCTGACTCATTTGACCTAGACTCAGATGATCCGAAACCCGTCCAACCCTCCCGATTGACTCCTCTAACTTTATAAGTCAAAGGAAATAATTGCATGTTACTCTTCTTTTTATTTTTAAAAACTTTAAATTCTTATTATACACTCCAATACATTAAACTACCAATACACACTCCAAAAATAGAAAAAAGGTTACTCACAATAATAATAATTAGATTTTAAATAAATAAATTTTAAACTTAATTAGTTTTAAAAAATGATGAATAATTAATGATTAGTTTTAAACTTGATAATAATACTTTTATTAGTTTATTTTATAATTGAAATGGGTCCAGATTTAACAAAAAGTCTCAATTTTTTTATAATTAAAATGGTAAAAATAAAATATTTATAATAATATTGAATTTAATTAAATAAAAATATATTTTTTAGTAGAATAACTGTAAAATTTTATTTCTAAAAAAAATTGTAAAATTTAAAAAATTTCATTTAAGAAATATATTTAAAAAATTCTAATATATATAAGTTTTTTAATTAAAATAGTAAAATGTTAAAAATAAAATATGTATAAGGATATTAGATTTAATTAAATAAATAAAAATAGAGTTTTTAGTTGAGTAAAACTGTAAAAGTATATTTAAATAATTCTAATATATATAAATTTTTTAATTAAAATAGAAAAATGGTAAAAATTATAAAGATATTAGATTCAATTAAATAAAAATAGAGTTTTTAATTGAGTAAAAGTATAAAAGTTTAAACAATGACATTTAAGAAATATATTCGAAAAACAAGGATATAATAGGCGATTCAAAAGTTTTACAGGTGAACGTACTTTTTAATATAGTATGGATATATCAATTTGGTAGCTGCAAAAATTGCTTTAAATCTTTAAAGACCTCATTTTATAGGTAGATGAGTATTATTTGACGTCAAGAGGGGTTAAGTTCTCGTTCTCGTAGCTAATACAATTCTAATCTCATACATATAAGAATTAATCTTCCAATTTCAATTTCATTATAACCAATCTTAGTTCTCTAATTAATCTTCCAATCCAGTCTCATAGCTCTAGCAAGCAGTCTTAATCAAAATTAAATTGGTAATCTCAAGTATCATTATGAGTTTCTTTTTTTTTTCTTTCATCTGGTATCCAGAATTTTACTTTGACTAATCCGGATTCGATTCGAGTTGTACACCAACTTATGGGAGATTACATACGCAAAGTCTTGAATCTGAGACCTATTTAAGCAAGAACAAAGCGATTACCACTTGATCTTCCCTACGTGGTTATCATTATGAATCTTGCAACAATTATATATTGTCCTTTTATGATTAAAAGGGTATTGACTTTCAATGTAAACTTTGAACTTTAACTAAAATATTTTGTTGGGTATTTTATATAGTTATATGCATGTAATTATAATTACATTTCAATAACTTTTCTTTAAGGAATAGTAGTATGAATTATACAAGGGGGGTGCATATCTTGTGTTTGCATATTTTTCTTGTGAAAATATAAAAATAGAAACGAATGTTCACGGCAAACATGTGAATTTGAAAGTTGAAGACAAACATTAATTACTATTTGTATATTTGTATTTTTTTTTATACAAAGTGTATATTTGTATGTTAATACTATATATACACATTTATGTATCATATATAGTATTACTTCTAAAGAAGAAATACTACAAAAGAAACCTTTGATTATAGTAATAAACACAAGTCAAAGCATGCATTAGAAATGTGGGAATAAATGAATCGTATTGTAATAAATAAATAAACCTCTAGGATTATATTCGATTTTAATACACAAACCCATATCAGATTACATTAGGCAGTAACTAAATAATTAATTTAAGTAGAGTAATTGATTTCTTTTCTTTTCCTCGTCAAACAAAACAGGCAGGAGCTTTTCTAACAAAATTTCTTCAACTTGTTTCTTTCTTCCCCCAGTCCAAAAAACAAAATCTATCAAAAACTCAAATCTCGTTTTTTCCCCATTCCCAATTTCCCATCAACCAAGAACACTGGCTAAAGACAAATTAAAAAATTCAAAGAAAATCTTCCAAGCCAAAAATATTTACAAAGAAGAAGAAAATAATAATAATAAAAAAAAGGGTGGTCACATCTTTTGACTGGTCACATCCAATGATTTCATGAAGCAGCCTGGTGGGCTTGGGGTTGGGACTGGGGGGTCTGGCTTTGGGTCACATGTGTTTGTAGAGGAGAAAAAGGGTATCCTCCTCTTGTCTTTGTCAGTGGTAAGACTCCACTCTTTGCATCGGTATTGCTTCCTCCACTAGCGGCAGCGGCGGCGTTGTTAGTGGTGGCAGCAGCTGGTTGAGCGGTGGTGGAAGTGGTGGCTACACGCTCACATGATGGACACATAGTTAGAGTAGTGGCTGGTAACTGCATGTAAAATGGTTGAGAAGTTTTCAAAGCTCTTAATTCTTGCAGTTCTTTTTGTAACCTCCTATTTTCTTCTGTCAGTGTTTCGCAACATCTCTTTAAATACTCGCAATCTACCTCCGTCTGCTTCAATTTTGTCCTGTATTATAATTTCGTACCAAATATTCTTAGAATTTTAATCAAATAAAATAAAATACATGAAAAAAAACAAAAGAAAAAAGTGGATTTCTATATTGATAAAAACATTCTCAGTCCACATTCAGGTATCAGGGTTGAAGATATGTTATTTTATTAATTAAATAATTTCAACAAACTTCAACTTCTAGAAAATACTAATGATAATTTTATGGATATTACCCATATTAGCAATTATTGAATACAACAACCATGATGTAATAAATAAAATAATTATACCTTGCTCTTCTGTTTTGAAACCAGACTTCCACTTGGCGAGGACGAAGATTTAATTGCTTGGCCAAGGCAAGTTTTTGTTTCTGAAACCATACATTAAAATGGCAAAAAAAGAGAGTGAATAAAAGAATTTAATACAATAACCCTAAAATGGAATATTAAAATTTTTTGCTTGGGGACTTACAGGATTGAGAGTGTTGTGTTCTTTGAAACTTTCTTCAAGAAAAGCAGATTGTTCTTTAGAGAGCCTGAGTTTTTTCCGAGTTGAACCGTTCTCATCATCGTCACTTGCTCTTGAGCTGGCTCTTTCCGGTTCAAGTTCCAAGTCTCTTTTCCCTCTACTGCTTCTAATCCCAAAATCCATCTGAAATGAAGACACTGCGCTGTTCGGAGACGACAGCGCCGCCCCTTCCTCAGCGTCATCAGCCACGGCCGCCACCGGCAACCGGTTCACATCTAACCCTCTTCCGGCTGGTCCTTCTGATGAACCCGTTTCTATTATCACCATTCCAACAATGCACAAGTTTAATAATTTCTTCAAGTCAGACTTAAAAAAGAGCAAAACCCAAAAACACCCAGATAGTAATAACTCATGAAAAAACAGGACAGCTTTCCTATTTTCTTCATTAAGAAGAATGAAGGCTTTTGCCTTGAATAAATAAGCTGTAAATTAATACGTAATTACTAAAAAATACTACAAAAACAATATATTTTCTTCCATTTCCCACCCAAAAAGAAAAATACGTACTATAAAGTAGATGAAAAAAAAGAAGAAAAAAAGAAAGTAGATACTGACGATTATCGGTGAGCCAAGGAAAGCGAAGGTGAGGAGGTTGGGTGCGAGGAACAGGGGAAAAAGGAAGAAGATCAAGTTGAAGAGGTGGATCTGAAGAAACCCTTTTTTGATCATCTCCATGATCTTTAAAACCTTGCTGGTGTTGTTGATCTCCTCCACCACCTTTACTTTCAACTTCAAAACCATCCTTCCCTTTCTCTTGTGATCTGAACCCATTTCCAAGCCCCATGCAAAACCCTAGATCTTTGCTTGTTAACTTTGGGGTTTTGTCCAGAAATGAAAATGGCTTTGAAGGATCACCTAAACTCAAAGCTAACTCCATTTTCTCCCAATAACCCTTTTTCCTTTCTTGTATTTTTTTGCAAAAAGTGAAAAACCTAACCACCCAACCCAACAAGACGGCTTTTGAATGAATATATATATCTTGTTTCTTCTTCTTTTCCTTCTTCTTCCTTTGGATTTGATGAAGAAATCAGATATATACTCTGAAAAGAGAGAGCTAAAAAGAAGAAGTAGAAGAATATAACCCTATCCAAAATCTTGTTTGTCTAATGTAAACACAGAAACAAAAAAACACACAAGGCTCAAGTTCTTCTTCTCTTATGACAGAAACAACACTCCTTTTTATTTGGTTTGCCTTTGCCTTGTGCGAGTAAAGATTGACCGACAAAACCAGGTTGACAAACGCACGTGAATCTATATAAATATACACCGGTTCATACACGAGAGAGAGAGAGAGAGATGAAAGATTTGAAGAATGAGAAAAGATCTTTGTGTTTTTCTAAGTAATAAAGGAAAAGTGTTTAGCAAAATCTTTGGGTTTACTAATTTATTGTATTATATTTTTTTACAAATGGAATTTGAATCAATTCTGACTTTTTAAAGAAATGAAAAGGCCGAAGGAAGAGAGAGAGAGAGAGAGACAGAGAAGAATACATGAGGCTTTAAAAGCAATCTTTTTCTTTTACTCGGTACAAGGCAACGAACGACAAGCTTTTGATTTTTTTTTTTGTTTACTATGATTTTTCATTTAATAAAAATGTAGTAGTAGTATATATCTACCCATTGCAACACCACTTTCCACAACACAATCCATTATTAAATACTTGATGGGAAGATTTTGTTAATTAATGCGACTATAACTTCACAATGTTATCGAATTATTGTGTTCTCACCAAACCTAAGAGGGCCAAGAGAAATCATCATCATTATCATTCATGGTCTCCCCAACATGAAAGAAAATGATTTTTCATCAAACGAGAGCAAGGCTCTCATATCTTCAATATATCCTTTGGACAAACCCCACTTTGAAATTCTCTTGTTAATTACTTATAGTAATTCTCATCATGATGATATGAGGAAATATAATGATTAAATTTTTGTGTTGTTTACCAAACACAATTATTTAACATATGCACTGTTTTGTTGGTTTGTTTGTATTCAAATGATAGCCAAGTTAATCCATGATTTGCATTTTCCGAGTAGTCAATTACCCATTTCTTCAAATGACGTAATTGAAACATTGAAGTGACCACTGACCCCTGGGAATGGGGCTGGGTGGAAGCCTGGAACAGCTGACTCACCAACCAAAATAGTGCTCCTTTACCAGTTTCTTCCTAGTTGGCAACCACCCATTGGCTTGATTCATCCATTAATTCCCCCTTTTGAGCTAAGCCTGATGTTGTGAACAGAAGAAAACATTGGGAAGAAAAGGAAAAGAAAGTAAGAATTTAACTATAGTCAGATTAAGATTAGCATAAGATTTTGACCAAAAAAAATTCTCTTTATTATAATGTTCAATCTAAGCAGACAAAGAGACCATCTTTTACTATTCCAAAGAAAGTTAGTAGTAGCATATTGTTGTTATGAATTATGATAATCATAAAAATTTTAAAAAAGGGTAATCTTCTTTTGTGTCTTTTAAGCAGAGTAAGTATGAGTCTAAAGCCTCCCCTCTCCCCCAAACCAATAATAAAAAAACCAGAAATGGGTATCCAATGAGTGTAAAAATTGGGGTTGAATTTGGGTTGATACAAGTAGAAGAGAGAGAGAGTGGTCCCCACGCGCGTGGGGAGGCTTTTGAACAAAGGTGGTAATTAAAATACACATCTAGAGGATGTGACCAGGTCAGATATGTCATGCTTTTGGGATCATTGCAATAATTGAAGTCATGCAGGCTTTAATGATAAGTTGGAGAGAGAGATGAGTGAATTATTGGGTGGGGACATTAAAACAACCCAATATGGGGCAGCCATTGAAAGAGCATAACAAAGTCTCCACACCAAAAAAGGATTAAACAAAAGCCTTAACTTAACCCCAACTACTCCTTCCTTATTACCCATAAGTAACATTCCCTAATTAATCATCCTTTTCACAATCATAACATAAGGTTTTTCTTGACTTTCTAGAGACTGCAAATTCATTTGGTCATTTGAATTTTATCAAATTGTTAGCTCAATTCGTTGGTGTACCATAGCTAACCGTAAAATTATGTATTTATAATTTCACATTAAATTTTATAACTTCTCATCAAAGTGTTTGAGTATATAAAAATATTTAATCGTAACAAGACTTTCAATTATTATACTCCCTAAACATAACTATATTTATATACAATTTATACTCTTGAATTATAAAAGGTTAATCTTTTGCTGTACAGTTGTCAAAGTGAAAATTCTTCTTAACATGTTTGTTTAATATGGATTTTAATCTCTACCACTAAAATTGATCCTTTGAAGTATTCGAGCTCCTTTCCCTTGAATACAATGTAACTTTCTATAGAGAAATAGAAATATTGATTGTCTCAATCCCAAGTTAAAATGTTAAAAAATTTAATGAAGGGTCGTCACCACTTGAAGTCAAAGTTATTTCTTATATTCAGTCGAATTATATTTATTATCAACTAGTTACTACACATATAAGATTACACTGTACATATCAAATTAGACATTTTATAAATAAGATTATAAGTAATGATGGAAACTGAAATTACACTTAAGGGTCTGTTTGACCATTTCACCATCATTTGGGCACAAAACGATGATGAATTAGTACACTAAACGCAACTCTGATCAATCAATATATTATTAGTAACAAACAAGTTATATACACCCATTTGTTCTCGACTACAATGAATAAGAGATAGTACATTTTACGATTCAATAATATATCACACACATTGTTTACATGATTAATCCGGAATTAACCCACGTCGTGCATCTGGTTTGATAGATGAATTTACCAACGGGAGTAGCTGCGTACACAACATCTCGAAACTGAAACTTACTTAAACTAAAATGCGTTGTTTACCATTTGATACAACCCTCATTGGTAATGATTGGGTTTCCATAACATATGATAATGTACAGATATATTGGAAAGTTGTTCAACATAAAAGATGATGGGAGGATCTTTTACTCTCTATTAATCATAATCACCTTTTATAATTTTTGTCTTTTAAATGACCCTTCCAATATAATTTTATATGTGAAATGGATTTGTTTGTTTAATATTTACAAACGAAATTGTTTGATCCAATCGAGTTTGAATCATTCTCGCGCATTCTAATTTTTAACTGAGTCAAGTTTAAACGAACATTAAAATTCTTAAACGGGTCTGAGCCGAGTTGGAATACTATAAATAAACCTACAAAAGATGATCATGTTTAATCTCTAGAATCTGTTGCATTTTTTTATGTATTTTTATGTAAATAAAAAATGTGATTAATTTATGTACGCATGTTTTAGACACATATGAGACAATTGAGGTTACTCAACAAATATACTTAAAGAGTTCGCCTAAATTACTCCAAATAATTCTAGGCGTAGGCAACAGTATTAAAGCGTTTGGGCAAGTTTCAATTCAAATCCAAAATACTTTTTATTTCAATAAGTATTTAGTATTAAAATGTGAAACTGAAATTATTGATATATATTACTAAGGTTTAAATTAATAAATGCTAGCCCACCCAAATTTAGAATGAAAGCAAACTGTTGGATAAATCCTAAGATAGGTAGCCCGTTGTTTCTTGCAAGTACTAGCAATTAAACACTCGCATTCTCAGCTCAAACAATATTCACAGGAGAAGTAAGGGGTGAATTGCCCCCTCTCAACGTCCTCTCCACGTATAGCTAGTTTCTTTAATAAATTTTTCCATGATTCCATCAGTTCTTCTCCATTAATGCCCCTCAAGCATAAAAGATGAAAATATTAATACTCCATAATTCCATGTACTATTAGTAAATTTTTTCTGGTGAAGTAAAAGATCATATATAATGGAATTGAATATCCATCGATAATCTCAATATAATTGTCGATATATCCGATGTTTGTTAGTGTTGACAGAATCGGACCGGATTGACCAATTCAACTGGAAACTGGTCATCAATTCGATTCCATCACACACATAAATCAGGAGTCAACATATCGATCAAGAACCAATTTAACCAGGTTGTTAGACCGGACCGTTAAAATGGATTTTGTCATTATTATTTTTATATATAAAAAAATTGAAACCTTTTTAATGTAAGAGCGTAAGAGGTAAGATTTGAACTCTTGACCTCTTACGTAACAAAAATGTCTTAACCATTACAGTACTAAATTGAAAGAAAAATACATTTCAATAATATTTAGATAAGTAAAACTGAAATTTGTAAGTATCTTTATGCTTTCACTCGAACCGGACAGTTGAATCACGAACCGGCCTCTCTATCGGTTCAAAGTCTGGCCCGGTGTTTTCAACATTGATATTTGTAGCACTTGATATAAATATTAAATATTCAAAAAAAATCAATGTCACAGATTATCCATTGATTTATCCTTGTATTCGTCGATATTTATCTTTTCTTTTTTCAAATATTCGTAAATATTAATCCTAAATTAAATAAATCTTCTTTATATGCACATTTAGGGTTGAAAATATAAGTTACATCTAGATAAATTGTTTTCATGTTTTCATAAATATAAATATTAGCTATAAAAGTCTTTTTTCCAACAAATTGTTGTAACATTAATACCAGCAATTGGTTATTTTAACTGATTCAACTTTTTCCCCCATTAAATAATATCTTGGGCTCTTAATTAAGTCTATACAATTGATAACTATTGAGGATTCAAATGTGAATGAACATCCAACATCATAAAAGGATGGGTTGTTAGAGTGTCATATATACATAAAGAATCTAAGAAACCAATAGTCTAAGCTTTTGGGTTCAAGTTGGTGTCCAACATGTATATTGGCCGCTCGGTGGGCCTTGGTCCAGGAGATAGGGCTCGGGTTCCTCTCCCATCAAGTGGTACCAGAGCTCGGTTAGACTCGACCGGTGAGACACATGAGCACGGTAAATCTGGTGTGCCATCAGCCAGGGGTGTGCGATTGCAAAGTGTTCGGCTGTGCACTCCAATGTCAAGTCTTAGATAACCGATAATTGGCTTAAGACTTGACGAGTTGGGCTGCACGGGGGAGAGAAAAGGACTCACAAGTGAATCGAGGGAGAATGTTGAGGATTCACATGTGAATAAACATCCCACATCATAAAGGGATGGGTTCAAGTTGGTGTCTGACATGTATATGGGCCGCTCGGTGGGCCTTGGTGCAGCATACAGGGCCTAGATTCCTCCCCCATTAACATTGAGTCTTAAATGATTATAGTCAGTTAAATCCTTTTACATGTGAGGTAAATTTCACACATGCAACGCAAGATGAAGATCATGGATCTCACAGAGCTAGCCATGGGGCCAACAATAGAAAAAAGGGAGAGAAGCAATGTGTGACATGGCTGGTAATTTTAGCTCTATGAGCATATGTCGGAGAATGAAGCAATACAGTACCACCACAAAGGACTGGATGATCACGATCGATCTTGTAGCCAAGCTTCTACAAAAGTAGAAGAAAAAGGGGTGACGGAGATTGAGGCGTGGACTAGGTCGCTCTCTTGAGACGATACGCGCCCTCTCGGTAATTAAACCGGTTCAAAGAGTTTCCACTGCACGTCGTCCCTCAATATACAACAAGCCCAGTCTCCCACTGTACACCTTTCTAACCTGCATGAGTTAGAAGGTAGAAGTTTTACCAAAACCGGTACCTTCTTCACCCAATTAACTAAAACTCTTAAAAAGGATTTTAAAAGGTTTTTCTTTTTTCCTTTTTCAAAGAAGCAAATGAGCTTTTATGACATTACTTGATGTTTTTCCAAATGAAGTAGATATGGTATTTATAGGAAAGTGAAGATAGAAAATATTTTGTATTTAATAACCTAAGTTAATTTAATGAGTTAAAAACTTACAAAGAGTTCTAAAAACATTAAATCATCTCAGTTATTAAAAACAAATCAATTTAATAAAAACTCATTTTATTAAAATATCACAACAACATAACGCTTGGATTTAGTTCATTCGAATATGAAGGGCCTTTTGAATCAAATTCTAGTAATTAGTATGGTACTACATATGGCATAAATGGGTTCAAATCATCGGTTTCATCTTACGTGTATCCATATTATCCACTACAACACCAAACTATAACAAGTAGTATCATGTATCTCAACCGCCACATGTGGATTCTAGTTAGTTCCCCGCCACTGGATGGTTAACAGAATTTAGCTGAGAGGCATAATTAATTGGTTATCATGTGCAAAATTATGTGAATGGTTATCAAAATTATATGTTATGGACTGAATATTGTTTAAAAATTCCAGAGGAAGATAGTATACCTATGACAAGTGGAAACTATGGTTGTGATAACTAAGATAGTTGAATCTCAGAGAAATTCAATGTGGTATTGAAGATGTGTTTTTGCTTCAATATTTTGAGACCTAATTGGATATGTTGTAAAACACTTTTTTTTTGTGTTAAATTCTCAATAGTTATCGGTTCCAGCTATGTCCCATGAGATATTAATGTACTAAAATCATCTCACTTTTGTATCTAAGAAATTTATTTTTTTGGTAACCCTCATTTTTACAAGAAAAAAAAAGCATGAATGAAATATTATACTTGATGTACTTTTTTAAAAGTCATATAGTATTATTAATTAATTACTCCTAATAACATAAATTAAGCAACAAAACAAGTTGACTCCTTCCAAACAAGCAGAAACACTCTGCCAAACAAGACATGGGAGTCCAAAACAGTATCCAAGCAGTACAAGCAAACAACCAAAAACAACAATAATTTATGGGCTGAAATCCAATTCCAAAATTCAAAGTTTACTATAAATATCCGTCGTTTTATTTATTTTATACAACTTATTTTTTAAATTAAAATATCCGTCGTTATATTTGGCGATATATTTTTCAATTTATGTATCCAAATTTGTATTCAACTTCTTAAATATATGTTTATTGCCATGTTCATAATAATAAGACTAATCGATTTTCGTTTTTAAAGTAATATATATATATATATATTTCTTCTTTTATTTTCTCTCATACTTATTATAGTTTCAAGACTAAGGGATTTTTAAATTCAGGAGTTGTTAAGTCATAAAGATATGTTTGTACTATACATATCTCGATGGTACCATCATTATTGTCTTTAAGAAATTTATGATTAAGAAATTAAATTCTTCTCATCTACAACATAAAAGAAAATATGAATAACAAGTCTACAGTATTTCCATGATCCTTTTTTCAAGTTTGCTCTACATCTATCTATATGAACTAATGGAATACGAACTACTTTCATTCAATACTTCCAATTTTCCAAATTTTGAATATGGGTAATTTGGGAAACTAAGGTGATTTCTTATTACTTTAATTCAATTAACTAACTTTAATTATTTTTTTTAGTAGTAGATTCATTCAATCAAAGAGTTCAGATTACAAACACCGGGGGTAAAACCCCGTAACGCACATAGCTAGCAAACATATTACAATCAAATTTAGCTAAACTATGAGCACAAATATTAGCTTCCCTTTTTGTGTGAACAAAGCGAACATCGTCGAAATATTTTGCTAACTCCCGGATCTTCATAATTAAGCAAGCTCCTTCCCATGAAATTGGTTCTTTCTTGTTGATCTCCATGAGCAAGTAAACACAAACTAATAAAGTAACACAAGACCCACACGTATTGAATAAGATGGAAGTTGAACTTGAAAACTCATGTTCCAGGGAACATATATCTTACCACTGAGCCAAATGCTCAGGTGCAACTTTAATTAAAATTTTAAATTTTAAGGGTATGGAGTAGTTAAATGATCCGTTTGGTTTAGCATAGCTTATAAAAAAAATATTGTTTGAAAGTCTATTGCAAAAATTTTCAATTTCAAACATTTGACTTTTAGTTCCAAAAAGAAAAAAACCTAAGAAGTGCTTTTTTTTTTATGCAAATGGACTTTTTAATTGATGTTATGTTATGTTTGGCTTAACTTATGCATTTTTTTAGTAAATAAGTACTTAACTAAGCTGGGACAAACGGATAAAGGGAGTAAAATTGCTAATAAATCAGTTAAAATTGATGGTTAATTATGAATGTAGGATATACTTACACTTATATATAAGATCATAAGACAAATATAGACAAATATTTCAAAATAAAGTTAAAATCATGGTAGATGAGATTTGATTATCTAGTAGTTGATTGCCTCATTGGCTTTCTCAACTTCTTGGCGAGTTTAAATTGTTTTGTAATGTTTTTCACCGCATCTTGTAATGTCATTTTTTACTTGTTGCAATTCATTTTACGTGACCCTCCAAAAAGTACTAGCAATGAATTAAAATCGGGCTCGAAAGTTGAACCAGTTGGATAATGAGTCATGATTCAATCAGTCTAATCGGTTCAATCTGTTGGAAGGAGATGTGAAGAGAAAATATATTCTATATAAAATAAATATAAATATGATGAAATAATCACCGACAAAGCACTTAGATAGAGTCGTTATCGTTTTTTACTTCAACCAAGAGTTGGACATCTTTTTCACCAATTTTTAAAATTTTAAAAATAGTTGACCATGTCAAATCTCGGGTTGCCTATCTTTTTCTGTTGAATTGCGATCAAATCGGGTCAATGCCAGATCGTTGATCATATGGTTCTCAACACATTTCCGAACTAGACCGGCCATTGGATTTCGATTGTATCGATTCAATCGGCCGATCCAATCTTGTTTTCAATTCACCGAAAGTTACTATTTTTTTGTTAAAAAAAGTTACTAATTTAAAGTATTTTACTAATGTCCCAAAAAAAAAGTATGTTACTAATTTTACCCGTACAACTACTTTCATATCATCGAAACAAAGAAATAAACACCTATTTATGAGAAGACCTTTCAGTGGAAAACGGAACATTTTCGTTCTTGCCCTTTGGACCATTTATTTATAACTTTAAAAAGTAACATTTTAGTTATTTATATTTATATTAAATGGTATTTTCATGTCATATCATCATGCCACGCGAAATGATGGATGATATGGATGTATCACATAAGCAAATTAAGGACTAAGTGTCCATAATATTCAAATTTACAAATGTAAGTAACTAAATCATTACTTTTCATTTTTGAGTGACCAAAACAAAAACTCAATTGAGATTAAGTGACTAAATTTATAATAAACTTTTTTTTAATTAACTAGTACTACAAACATTTGAAATTATAAAAGCACTACATCAAATTACCATCCATTATTTTCACCTATGCAAAATTAAAAAGGGTAGAGGGTCCCATTTTTTGGAAAATCTAAGAATCAATCATTTATCACAAAAGATTGTGCACTATGTGGCAACCAATACTTTTTTCTCTTTCCTACATGATTTTAAAGTTGTTTGGAAAGGGACCCTCCCTCTTCATTCCTTTGCCCTTAAGAAGAGGGCAGCATCAACATAATCTCTCAAGTGGGAGAGCTTCTCCTACTTTATAATTTTTTATCACCATGCACTAATAATTTGATCATGTCTTCATCTGAAAAAAAAAAATGTACTAATTAATCAAGCATTAGGAAATTTTATGTTTATCTTAATTTGTGCACAAATGCATGCATTCAACTTTTTACTAGGCACTAGGCAGAGCATTCGAATGAATATCCAAAAAGGATTTGACTTTGGAGTTTAGTTAATGTGATTTTGTTATTATGACAAAAACATGGGAGAATGTTAATTTGTTTGGATTTTTTTTATTTCTTTCTTAAAATTTACTAAAACCCTATTGAAGTTGGATCACAAATTAATGCTATACTTTATAGTAGTTAATAATATATATCTAACTTTATATTTTACCAAAAAAAATCTAACTTTTATGGTTAGCTGCGGTAAAATGGCATAGAAATTAGTAATTCTTTTCTTTTTGGCCACAAGAAATTTCATAATACAAGCT
Organism: Corchorus olitorius; assembly: GCA_001974825.2. Lineage (NCBI taxonomy): Eukaryota > Viridiplantae > Streptophyta > Magnoliopsida > Malvales > Malvaceae > Corchorus > Corchorus olitorius. The sequence continues at coordinate 12,571 of AWUE01020328.1, read as the reverse complement.
TGGTACAATTTCATAATACAAAAGAACAAACAAATGTCTTAATCTCAATTCAACTAGAATTTAGATTCGCTGTGATCAACAACGCCAAGAATGGAAAAGAAAATAAAGTTTCAGTGGGGAGTGAATGGTTTGAACTGTTTGACAAATTTTTTCACAACTTTTGTTTTTTGCACAATGTTTGACAATTTTTCTTTTCATATCAATTTACAATTGAGGGTAAATTGGTCTTCACATGATTTATATCAAGATGACTGGTCAAAATTTAATTTCAAATCCTGAAGAAACTTAGTTTTTGCACCACCCTAGTTCTGATAGAATTAGGAAAATCTTGTAATTAATTAATTAAGGCCAAAATTATTAAATAAATAATAATAATTTTCGAAACTATTATTATTATTATCCATATATGCCGCCCTATATCAAGGGAGGAGGCGGAAAATCAATTAAAGGAGGCAGTTTCCTTTAATACTGCTGTCAGCTAGGGAGGCAAGCTGTAAAAAGGGAAGTTGTTTGCCATCTGATCATGAGATGAGAAAAAACTCATGGACTTACATAGCAAGGCCCAAAGTCGTCTCCCATGTAGAGGAGAGGCCGCCCTCTGCCCTGATGAGAGATATTTTTCTCTTCCAGCAGGAAGGAGCCAGAGAGCTAAAGTTTGTCAGCAAAAGAAACATCTACCTATGTGAGAGAGACATGAGATTTTCAACCTCACACCTCCTCAACATAGTCGACCTAGCATAGTGGAGAAATCGCCTAGCCCTTTTCCCCTCCCCGAGGTGCGAAACTGCAACTTGTATATTGTTCAATTAAGGACAAAATAGTAAAATTGATCAATTGAAGAGGCTAGAGGCTGCGATTTCTACTAAGGAGCATACCATGATGATACTTGAACTATGTATGACTAAGTATGAGTAATTTCGTGGCCTTGATGATCAAAGTCCAATTCATGATGTCAATTGGCCACTGCTTAGTTAAATTAGCTAAATTCAGCACAAAAGAAGCAACGAAGGCATGCTGCAGTGTGATAGGAAGACGGAAGAGTTATCATCAACCACCCAGAAGGAAGATTTCCATCTCCCATCCAGGCAATGTGGCGCCCTGACATCTATTTTCCTCTCTCCCTAGTAGTTGGAAGCAATCAAAAGGAGAAAGAAACTTCACTGCACCTTCTTGGAGGCTGTCATCTACCTAGGAGGAGGAATTCGCCTTCTTCAGCAAGGCAAGCCCATTAATGCCAAAGCCCATGCCACCCCCTATATAAAGGGAGGCCATTCTCAGGTTTTAGGCAGATATCACTCATCTCAAAAACCAGCTCCTGAAACTACAAACTTGCTCCGTGCAAAAAACCAAGCTTCGTGCTTATTTTCTCTCTGGCTCTGCGCCAGTTTCACCCTATTCATCACAAGTTCTTCACTCGTTCATCAAATTTTCCTTGTTTAGATCTTGTCTCAGGACAATCAAACACTCTTTTAGTGTTTTTCTCTTGTTTCAATCCTGTCTCCAGACATACAAACACTGTACACGTGTTTTTCCTTCAGAAATAACAAATCAAATTGTTATTTTCTTTTCAATTTCAATTGCAATCAAAGCAGATCTCCTAGATTTGATCCAAATAGAGAGAGGCCCCGTTATGAGAAGTAGTTTGCTACGGATCCAATGATTTAAATGCTCCGGTGTGACTTTGATCCAGTCCCCACAATCGCTCTGATCTTTTAATCTGTTGCTCCGCGCTCCAGATCCAGTTCTTTACAACCTCTTTGTCAATTTCAGAAAATTGACCGGCACGCCCTAATGCTGTCATAAAGAATTCTCCGCGAAAACTCTAGCAAGAGATTTTTGGCGCAACATCTCTTTTTGGCATGCCCAGTGGGACAAGTACAACTACTCTCCCTCTCTGGCGTCCTCCCCTCTCTCTGTCTCTCTACATAGTCGGCGATCCTCGGCTCTCCTCCTCCTAGTCTCTCATCAAGGTGTCTGCCTCACTCAAAGGTCCACACCAACTTACTCCCCTCGATGCTTGAAGCAGGACAATATAGCAGATCTCTCCTCCTTTAACGCATCCAGGGTATAATTTCTTTACTTTTTTCGTTTATTTACTTTAAGGTTTTTTTTTAACACAACACAGCTATGCCACCTAAGAATGGAGATAAGAGACCCCAAGACTCCTCAAGCCAAAGCCCACATGTCTCTACTGGCAAAGATGAAGAGGACTCTCCTCCTAAGCAGACAAATGTTAACATGTGGCGACCTCTCGAAGCCATTACTCAGTCTTTTGAAAGGTTAAACACCTCTCAAGATCTCATAGTGCAACAATTGGCTCAACAAAGAGCCGACTCCCAAGAGAACATCCAACAACTCATCAATAAGATGGAAGTTGGACTCGGGGGGCAAAACCAATAGCTGCCTGGCGCCCTACCTGCGCCACCTCCTCAGCAGGTGATCAACAATGAGGTGAACAACCAATAAGTTCCACCTCTACCTCCTCCTCCTCTGGGAGCTGTCCAACCTGCACTTCTCCCTCCACCTGTGGCGCCACCTCACTATAATGGTGCCAATCAGGTGAGAGTTCCACCCCAAGTGGATGTGGCTGGTAATAATAACTTACTGGCTCTTAGGGAGGGAGCAGTAAGGGGTGAGAATGAAGCTAGTCTCATCCCTGGACATCAGGAAGCTGCAGATCACGTTCCTGACAACATAGAAGAGGAAGTCAACAATGTTGAGTCTCGAGTTGTTGCCTATGTACCACCTCATGTGAGGAATGTCAATGGCAATGGCACAAGGAATGGTCATCAACGCCATCCTGCTCCACGTCATCCACCTCAAGTTGCTGAGGTACAAGGACCAGTGAATCAGAAGCACATCAGGGAGATGATTGAAGATATGATTGGCCCCGCTTACAGAAGAGTTGGAAGGCCATCATTCCAGAAGCCTTATCCTGAGGAGTATGATAGACTCTATCCTCTCCCTCGAGGATACAAAGTCCCTGATATCACTTTTTCTGCGGAACTTCAAGTGAGCAGACGACTCTAGAGCATATTGTTCGCTTCATTGTACAATGTGGAGAGGCTAACTCTGGATATCACAAGCTTCGTCTTTTTCCTAACTCAGTCACTGGGGCGGCTTTCACATGGTACATCAACCTACCACCCAACTCAGTGAGAACATAGGAAGAGATGGAGAGGTTGTTTCACACACAGTTCTATAGAACTAAACCTGAGGTCTCCATGGCTGACTTGTCACGCCTCTATCAAAAGAAAGGGGAGTCAGCTGAGGAGTACTTAGCTCGCTTCAAGGAGCTAAGGAACAGGTGTCGCACACCTCTCTAGGAGGTAGAGTTCGTGCGCCTAGCTAAAAATGGACTTGACATAGAGCTTCGAAAGAAGTTCGAAGAAGTTGACTTCAGAGACTTCTTCGAGATGTCAACCAAGGTGACAAGATATGAGACTCTCCTACGAGAGGAGAATGAAAGAAGAAGTTCATCTTATGACACTTACTATTAAGAGCCAAATTTTGAACTTGGAATAGCTGAGGTCAAAGCTGATTGGCCTATTGAGTGTCCATGTCTGATAAAGGCAGGAGTGGGACACCCTCAGACTCAGGAGAGGTTTGCTGCTATGTACCATAGACAAGCAGAGAAGAAACCTTATGTCGGAAGTAGGACTAATTCATTTGACACTTCAAAAACAAATGAAGTCTTTGACTTCCTACATGAGTCTGGTATGATCGAGCTACCACTTGGACATGTCCTTCCTTCACCAGAGGACATCAAAGGGAGAGAGTACTGCAAGTACCATGACTCCTCGAGGCATCCAACCAACAATTGTACTGTGTTTAAGAACATAGTATAAGAGAAGATAAAAAGGGGAATACAAAAGTTCCCTGAGCCTCTCAAGAAGGACATGGGAGTCAACAAAGATCCTTTCCCAACTCCTATACACATGGTTGCATTTAATCTTCCAGGAAATGGACAGCTAACTAGTGAGGATGCAAAGAAAAAGCAGGATTCTCCGCACCACATGTCCTTACATGGACATGAGAGTGGCGCAGAAAGCAACAAAGAGGGAGATGCTTCCTTTCTCTTAGGAGATGTCTCTCTCTCAAAGAGAGAGATGCCTCCTACCTCCCAGGAGGTGTCACCTGCTCTATAACTCCTAATGATCTTGCTAACGCCTTAGAAGAGGTGATGAACAAGATGGAAGCCAGAATCCAAGAGATGATCCAGAAACAAATAACCAAGAATGAGAATGGCTTCAAACAAGTGCAAGAAGCCTTCTCTGTAATAGAAACAACACTCGGGGGGCAAACACAGCAGCAGGTGCCGCCACGCTTGGTCACACTACCTCAGTTACATCCACATCAAGTTGTCATGCTCCATCCACACCAAGTGGCCACCCAAGTCTCACCTCTTGTAGAAGAAGTTGTTAACAAGGTGATGGCTAACTTTCGAAAGAATGGTCACTTGTTTACAAAAAGAAAGGCAAAAGGTGTGACCATGGTGCAAAAACCTAGGTTTATCAACTTGCTCAGCCATTAACTCCAAGGTCAGTGGCATTGAAACACAAGGCTCCTAGAAGAAAGTTGGAGTTTTCTCCACCTAGGGCAAAGAAGCAGGTGGCGCCATCCACTCTAAAGGTGACGCCACCCACCTACTCACCTGCTCCATCTTCATCTAGAAGGGTGCAATCAAAACAAACTCCAACTTCTCATGCACAACCAAAGACGGTCCAATCAACTTCAAGGGTTCAAAGTGGTGTTTGGTGAAGGGTTGAACATCCCAAAATCTTTACCCAACCTACTCAGCAAAATAAGAAGACTTGAATAAGGCGAGAACTCCGTAAAAGAGCCAAGACAAGAAAAGAAATGGAGATGAACATGAACTCCATACTCCAGAATTTTACTGCTGGCTCTACCACTTCCGATATGGATGATGGTGATTATGAGTCCACTCCAGTCAAAGTAGATGCTGGTGCCACTAGTCCATCTAGTGATGAGGCCACTTCTACTAGTAACACCACTACTGATGATAACATGAGTATGGGAAGTGGTGAAGGAGATAGCACAAGTCAACTGTCTCAAGAAGATGACAAATGCTCGGGGGGCAGTAAAGATGGCGCCAAAACCATTGAGGAAGATGATGTCACCATTGACTATACCAGAAGTGATGACTGCGCTGAAAGTGAGAACGACTACTGCTCCGAACATGGTGAAGATCAACTTAATGAGAACAAAGTGGTCGGGGAGTAACTTTCTAACCACTCTGATTTTGAGGAAGTTGACAACTCTATAGAAGTCACCAGCTCCAAGGGGATTGAAGACTCTCCTGAAATAAAAAAAGATACAACAAGTGTGGATGAGGTGCTCAGCCGACTTGATGCTTTGTTAGCCAGGATAAAATCTGGTTCGAAAATCACGAAGGAAAGTCAGTGCAGAGAAACTTTGGAAGTACCCAGGAGATGGCAAGCAATGCCCGGGGGACAATAGGAATGGTGCTAAGGCCCTCACCAAGTTCATACAAAGCTTAGTGGATAAAGCCGCCCCAAAAGCAAATGCGGCTTAAATATTTAAAAAAAAAAATCTTGTCACCATATTTGAGCAAAGCTTACATCACTTAAAGTATTTTGTGGCGACAAGTATTATACCACCTGGTGTTGGCACGTTATAAGGGAAATTGATTTTTCCTCCATCTTTTTTGGCTTCATTTGGTACTTGGAGCCATGGGGATTTGGAATTTTAATTTTGGCCTTAGTAAAATTTGGCCAAATTTTCTTCAAATTTATTGTGTTGGCACAAGTATGCCACCAAGTCAACTATGACAAGAGGAAGAAATGAGGAATTTCGGCTAATACCAATTTCCTTATATACAAGCTCAAATCTTTTTCTTTTAGGTCAAGGACTTAAGCTTGAGGGGGCATTGTTTATAACTCAATTTACAATTGAAGGTAAAATGGTCTTCACATGATTTATATCAAGATGAGTGGTCAAGATTTAATTTCAAATCCCGAAGAAACTTATTTTCTGCACCACCCTAGTTCTGATAGAATTAGGAAAATCTTGTAATTAATTAATTAAGGCCGAAATTATTAAATAAATAATAATAATAATTTCCGAAATTATTATTATTATTATCCATATATGCCGCCCTATATCAAGGGAGGAGGCAGAAAATCAATTAAAGGAGGCAGTTACCTTTAATGCTCCTGTCAGCTAGGGAGGCAAGCAGTAAAAAGGAAAGTTGTTTGCCATCGGACTATCAGATGAAAAATAACTCATGGACTTACATAGCAAGGCCCAAAGTCGTCTCCCATGTAGAGGAGAGGCCGCCCTCTGCCCTGGTGAGAGATATTTTTTTCTTCCTGAAGGAAGGAGGCAGAGAGCTAAAGTTTGTCAGCAAAAGAAACATCTACCTATGTGATAGAGGGATGAGATTTTCAACCTCACACCTCCTCAACATAGTCGACCTAGCATAGTGGAGAAATCGCCTAGCCCTTTTCCCCTCTCCGGGAGGCGAAACTGCAACTTGTACATTGTTCAATTAAGGACAAAATAGTAAAATTGATCAATTGAAGAGGCTAGAGGCTGCGGTTTCTACCAAGGAGCATACCATGATGATCCTTGAGCTATGTAGATCATCTTGGTAAAATTTCATCCTATTCTGACATCGGAGTAAAAACTTATGCCCAGTTTTCAGTTAAGGACGTTTTGGGGAGTGAAACCAAGTTCACCATGAAGGAGAGCTTGAATTCACTTGAAATTTTTTCCATAGTCTTATGGAGATAATCTAAGCCTACTGGTGAAATTTTGGTTTATTCTGATATCGTTTGAACTTTTGCACTTTTTTCAGTTAAGGACATATGGCTTTCTCACCGCGGTTTAAGCCATTTTCTTAATTAATTATTACTTTCATGATTTGAAGAAGCTAAATATGACTAAGTATGAGTAATTACGTGGCCTTGATGATCAAAGTCCAATTCATGATGTCAATTGGCCACTACTTAGTCAAATTAGCTAAATTCAGCACAAAAAAAAGCAACGAAGGCATGCTGCAGTGTGATAGGAAGAAGGAAAAATGATCATCAATCACCCAGGAGGATGATTTCCATCTCCCATCCAGGCAATGTGGCGCCCTGACATCTGTTTTCCTCTCTCCCTAGTAGTTGAAAGCAATCAGAAGGAGAAAGAAGCTTTACTGCACCTTCTTGGAGGCTGTCATTTACCTTAGAGGAGGAATTCGCCTTCTTCAGCAAGGCAAGTCCATTAATGCCAAAGCCCATGCCGGACCCTATATAAAGGGAGGCCATTCTCAGGTTTTAGGCAAATATCACTCATCTCAAAAACCAGCTCCTGAAGCTACAAACTTGCTCCGTGCAAAAAACCAAGCTCCGTGCTTATTTTTTCTCTGGCTCTGCGCCATTTTCACCCTATTCATCACGAGTTCTTCACTCGTTCATCAAATTTTCCTTGTTTAGATCTTGTCTCAGGACAATCAAACACACTTTTAGTGTTTTTCTCTTGTTTCAATCCTGTCTCCGGACATACAAACACTGTACACGTGTTTTTCATTCAGAAATAACAAATCAAATTGTTATTTTCTTTTCAATTTCAATTGCAATCAAAGCAGATCTCCTAGATCTGATCCAAATAGAGAGAGGCCCAGTTACGAGAAGTAGTTTGCTATGGATCCAATGATTTAAATGCTCCGATGTGACTTTGATCCAGTCCCCACAATCGCTCTGATCTTTTAATCTGCTGCTCCGCGCTCCAAATCCAGTTCTTTACAACCTCTTTGTCAATTTCAGCAAATTGACTGGCACGCCCTTATGCTGTCATAAAGAATTCTCCGCGAAAACTCTAGCAAGAGATTTTTGGCGCAACACATACAAACACATTATATCTAGTATTCATATTGGTCTTGACTAATTAAAAATAGAGAATGTTAGATTCCGAATCAAGAAAAACTTTTTAAGTGTTTATTTTTTCTTTTATAAAAATCAGACTCAAGACATTTTCCGAAGAGATAACTGTGTATTACGAAATACTACTACTTTTGTTTCTTATATGATTATTTTTCTTACATATTTCAATGCTTTCTAAAATAATGTACACTCACTTTCTTTTTTTTTGGGTAGAAACTGGAACTAGATTAATTAAAGAAGTTAAATGTTTACAAGTCTGGGCATAGAAAGTCTCATGACATCTTCTATTAAAACAAGAAAAATAGAGTTTGGGATACAGTCAAAAGTGAGGAAATAATCCTTAGAAAGCCTTACTAAATTCACCAAAGCGAGTGATAACTATTTTCTATTGAACTAGTTGATCAGGTTCCTTCAATCAATGACCAGATTACCAAGTGGATGCGAGTCATTATTAGCATTCTCAATTAGGTGAAGAACAACTTTAGCATATCAATAGAAACATCCAACATGGTGATGTCTTTATCCAATGCTAGAGCTTCAAACCATCCTGAGTCCCCACAATTCTGCTTGGAGGCTAGTAGAATGATCAATTTTCCTAGCAAAGCAAACAAACCATTCCCCAAACTCACTTCTAATACTCCCTCCAACTAGGGGTGTAATCGAGTCGTGCCGAATAGAGTAGTTGACTACTCGAGCTCGAGCTCAACACAAAATCTTGAGCTCGATACTCGGCTCGAGCTCGATTGAGTTTACAATATGAAGCTCGAGCTCAAGTTCGGTACTCGAATCGGGCTATTTGAGCTCGACTAATAGCTCGATTACAAAGTAAGAAACAAACTAAGAAATTTTATTATACTCGGATTCATGAATTTGGAGCTCGAATAGAATCCCTTCCCATATTCATAATACACTTCATTTCTGTTGCCAGATCTAATAGATAATTTTTACTATATATATCATAAATTTACATTAATAAATTAATATATAAGAATAATATATGAAAATACATTTTATTTTATAATCTAAAATGAACAAAAAAATAAGACTACAATATTAGTGATATTCATCAAATCCGAATCTCTGATGAACTTTGTTGCAAGTGGGTCTCACCAACCATTCATCAAATCAACTTCAAGAATCAAGACAAACATTATGAACTGTAAGAAGAACAAACTTGTATTTCAATAAAAAGAAAAAAAAAACTTGGAGACCAAATCAAAATCCAGTTGTTCAAAGTTAAAAAAAAAAAAAAAGTGGAAGTTTTGCGAGCCAAGTTTTCCGATAAGATGAAGAGGAAAACAAAATGGGTTGATTCCTTGGGTTCTTAGGTTGCTTAATTGGACAAACGAAATTGAGAGAGAAAGGAGAAAAAAAAGGTTGAAATCTTGCAAGAGAAAACTTAAGGAATGACCAGATGAAGGAATGGAAGGTTAAAATGGCATCGATTGTCGGTTGCCGTAGTTGGATGGGTCAGGTACTTAGGTCATTCAGTGGAGGAGCGGCTGGAGGAAAGAGATGGAAGAGGAAGGAATTAGGGTTTTTTTAGTTTAGAATCTGCGTTTTATGTTTATAAGGAGGGGTAAGCTTGGTAATATCATACTTCAATATAAATAAATATATAATAATAACTACAACTATAGTCGAGCTATTCGATGGGTACTCGAGCCGAGTGTTCTGTAGCTCGAGCTCGGCTCATGTAACGAGCTTGACAATGATCGAGCCAAATTCGAATTTTTTTCGAATTGAGGCCGAGTAGCTTGCGAGTAGTGTTGTCTCATTTACATTCCTGCCTCCAGCTCCATAAGTACCAAGATTACCAACAAACCATTCCCCAAACCCAATTCTAGTACACTTTCTTTTTTTGACAAACAATTTTACAATATTAAAATTTCATTTAACTGAAAAGTTTTTGTAAGACTCACCACATCATAGGGCATAATAGAACATATCTATAACATATATTAAAGTTGAAAAGGAAATTACCCTTTTGTCCAGCTATAACATGCACCACATTCATCCAAAAACAAATTATCAGGGTATATCGGTATTTTCATACTCGGTTTTTTTGTTATTTTGGTTAAGGACCGAGGGTGTTTTGGGAAGTTTGCAAAAAAGTTACCCTCCACGGGGGTCATTCTCCATAAAGAAATATTTTTTTGTTGGATTGTTTATCGAATGATCCTCATACTTTTATGATTTATGCTATTTAATCCTTTATAATTATAGGTTGGACGATTTAATGCGTCGGCTTTTATTATTGTATTTTTTGTTCTATTTTTCCGATTAAGGTGATTCAAGTGTCTATTAAAAGGTAATTTCATGATCTACAACTTTCATGAAGAACTTAGAAGCCAATTTTAATGTTTTGATTATAAAAAATACTTATGAAATTTTGTGGTCTCGATTGCCGGTCTATCTAATATTGTATAATTTTCGGTCCACTTGTCCGATTGAGGTTGTTCAAGTGTCGGTTAAAAGGTTATTGTGTGATCTACGACTTTCGTCAAGGGCTTGACAGCTTAATTTGATTAATGAGTTTCGTGGAGAGTTCAAGAGGGAATTTTTATATTTGGTCTCCATAAACAAATATATTTTTTGCTGGATTATTTTTCAAATGATCCTCATACTTTTATACTTTATGCTATTTAATCCTTTACAATTGTGGTTTCAATTGACGGTCTATTTAATATCATATAATTTTCTATCCACATGTCCGATTTAAGTTTTTCAAGTATCGGTTAAAAGTCATTGCTTGATCTGCGACTTTCATGAAGGACTTGAAAACATTTTGTCCTAATTTGTCATGTCAAGAGCTATAAATCTGCTATTTCATTCATGAAATAAATTTCTCATAAAATAATTTTTCTCATTCAAATTTCTTATCGTATCATAAATGAACCAAAAGACGCACTATAAAGACCTTTCGCCCAGTCTACGATTTGCACTATAAACTATTTCCTCATTGACTTCTCACTTACACGGTTACACCATATATAGTCAACAAACACCAATTGATCATATAATCGAGAACCAACATTCTAAGTAATTTTTAAACAAAGGAATTGAGACATTCTATTTATGTAACTTAAATCGGCATAAGTGTCACTTTGCACCCTTAAGTTTGTACGGACTACCACTTTGCACCCAACTTTTATATTTTGATCAAAATGCACCCTAAAATTTTATTTTTGTGCCACTTTGCACCCTCCGTCACGGTATGACAAATGGCTCTATCACGGTGTCCGACGTGGCATGCCACGTATACAAAAAAGCGACATGTGGCACGCCACGTGTACCAAAAGGTGACACGTATCACGCCATGTGTACCCAAAAGTGACACGTGGCATGCCATGTGTTTCAAAAAGTGACACGTGGCATGCCACGTGCACAAAAGGATAAGTGCCACGCGTCATTTTTTGTCTGTGGCATGCCATGTCGGACGTCGTGACCGATCCGTTTGTCTTACCGGACAGAGCGTGCAAAGTGCCATAAAAATAAAACTTTAGGGTGCGTTTTGGTCAAAATAAAAAAGTTATGTGCAAAGTGGCAGTACGTATAAACTTAAGGATGCAAAGTGGTATTTATGCCAATTTAAATCATGGCTTCAAAACATTCAATATATATATACAAAACAGAATATTTAGAGTGTCCTAAAAGAAACATCAAAATCTTTACAAGCCATACTGAAACACAACATAAACAACACAAAGCCTCAATCTTTCCATAATTTTCTCAATCCGTCACGAAGCACGGGTCAAATATCTAGTATCAAAATAATTATACAACAATAATTAATCTTATAATTTCAATTTTACTAAAACAATGTCACCCTCTACTTTTCTAAAGGATTCTAGGAAGATTTTGTTGAATTAAAAAAAAAAGGCAAGATTGGCTTTTGGGAAAATTTAAAGGAATAATGAAAATAATAAAAACAAGGAAGAAGAAGGAGAAGAAAGAATGAAATGTAAAAGTTGCAGAGATATAGAGTAGTAAAAACTAAAAAAGACTGCAAAAATGAAGAAACAATGGGTGTTTTTATTTGACTGAGGGCCTTGTCTGATTCTGGATTTGTTTGATTGGCCTTACTCTCTCAACTTGACCCTGCTCCTGGTCCTGGCCCCCCCATAGCCCCAACTGATCATGTGATTGTTTTCTTTCTTCCCCCCAATATACAAAATTTTAAACAAAAGGTATTTTTTTTTGGTAGAAAAACAAAAGGTATTAGTACTCTTACAGTCTTACTTACCAATAGATTTTTAAATTACAACTGTACATTTCGTACAGTACGTTCAACAGAGGAGGATGTAACAGCACCTAAACTTAAGTCATACATATAAACCAAAAAAAAATTCCAAAATTATATTATAAGGAAAAGAAGTAAAGTCACGTGAGGTAAGTGTGGGGGGAGAAAATGATGATGGATATGGGGGGTGTTATTTTTTTTTTATGGTCAGAAATGCAGACACATGACATGAGCATAAGAAAGAAAAAAAGGAAGAAGAGAAGGAGAAGAGGAAATGGGAGGGAGATGGGGACAGAATGCAGTGACTTAAGGAGACAAAAGATACAGCAGCAATCATTTGTACGTGGGATCGATAGGGGAAGGAGAAGAAGAAGAAACCCTTTCTTTTTCCTTTTTCTTTTTCTTGATTTAATTC
>AWUE01020327.1:0-23670 GCA_001974825.2 Corchorus olitorius | reverse complement strand
TCGTATATATATATATATATATATATGCATGGATGATGGGTCCCTTTCTCCTTCTCTCTCTCAAATGAGAGGCCCCCTCCAAAAGAAATAAAAATGGCTAATAATTGTGAGGTGATTGAAATGGAGTGTCTCGTCTCTTTCTTTTCCTCCCTCCTATGCTAGGGTTTTTTTTCCTTAATTAAATCTTTTTTTGGCCGGAAGATAAGAACCTTAATTAAATCTTTAGTCATCCTTTTTTGCTTGTGTTATTTGTTTCCAATTACTAAGAACGATACCCTATTATCTTTTGAGCTCGATTTAGTACTCAACCTTTCAATTTGATCAAATCAAGGTCCAATCTTCAAATTTTGACACAAATATAAGGGCCTAACCGCCTAAGATCTCATATAGAGGGCTTGCCGTTTTCTAGTGTCACGTTTCAATTTTTTCTAAAATTGAAAACGTTAGGTTTGATTTGATCCATCCAAATTACTAACATTTCTAAGAATAGATGAAGATTCCATAAAACTAGATATTTAAGAGTTACTACTATATATAACAGATAAGTGGCATGGTTACTGTTATTTATTTTAAAATCTTACCATAAAAATGCAATAATTTAAAATTTTACCCTGAAATTAAAAACTAATTATCCCACTAGTAATAATTTATAAATATTGCATCAAATTAAGAAAATTAAACAAAGTTATATTATTAATCGTCCTTCTTTTGAAAATTATTATTATTATTATAAGAATAGAGATAAGATACGATGCAATCCCCTCATTCGGACAAATATGTTTCACTTGACAATTTTCAATTCCCCTCAAAAGAAAATAAATTTTACATAAATTAATTTATATCAACCCCCTCAATCAATGAAAGTAAAATTACACATTCCCAAGTGAACAAGTCCGTAATTAAAATATGAGATTTTTTAGGGAGGTTTCGAACTAAAATTAAAAAGTGAATTGGGTGAGATTATAGGACGGAAGAGATTATCTCTATATAAACTTTAGGAGTTGCAGTAAGAAACTAAAGGGTATACTTTATGTATATATAGTGAAATTGAATTCAAAAAAATCAGAAAGATCAAATTTCGAACATTTTCTTTAATATATATATATATATATTATATATAATACAGTTATTGCATCAGGTACCCCATGATTGCACCATGCACCTTTGAAATTGATGGCGTGTAATGTTGCTTTCATCATGTACAATTTCAAATTGATGTCAAAAGCAATCCTTTTAATTTCATTATTGTCGTTTCTTTGAGGTAATTTCATTATTGTCGTTAAAAAATCAAATTAAATTTCAATACATTAAAATTGAAGGTATTACTTAAAATACCACCTAGCTTCTTAATTGAATTATAAATCCTATATATATATATATATATATTATATTCCCTTGTGCATAAATATACATGTTGAACTATACACCTAATTTTATAGTAGTGACTAGTGATAATAACCAAAGTTTTAAACGTTTAAAGGGTGCCCTTAATTAAACAGTACAACTACTCAACTAGAGCTAGTGGAGCCATAATTAAGATATATTCCATTTGGAAAATAGAATAATCATATACAACCAACAAGATTGAATAAGGATACCCACCAATTAGTTCCATTCTTAAAGTCATTTGACCAAATGAATAAGACCTTGCCTGTTCTTTTTTAACTTCTATCTTTAAGTCTACCATTTCTTAAAGCATTGGACCTTCACCAAGTTCTATACATATAGTAGTACTTTTTTAAATATTTTCTCTTATATAGTAGAGATATAGGAGTAAGATGTTACTACTTCTCCATTCGGTTCACAATATTTTTTTTATCACTGATTAATTCTAGACAATCTACTACTAATAAGCAGATCAGTTTGAGCGATCCTAGACCGCTTTAGCTAACAATGGTCCTAGGCCGTGTCACATCTCGGATATCTTCCTCAATGAAACGATGAAGCATACCCGGCGGTTGATCCAAAACAGCAACATCAAAGGACCCCTGATAGGTCCAACTGGTCAAATAGTCCGCACACATATTGGCCTCACGGTAAGTATGAACCAAAGAACACTGTCAATCACGCTGAAGCAAATCACGGCATCTCTGAATAACAGGTGACAAAGGATCCTGTAAGGCTGGAGGGTGCAGGATTTTGTTAACAGAAATAAGAGAGTCGGATTCCACAATGATTAATCTATGACCAGCTTCCCAAGCAATCCGCAGACCATGATAAATAGCATATAGTTCAGCTTTCGAAATATGCCCCCAACCAAGCTTACAAGCGTAGCCGAAAAGCCACATACCATCAAAATCACGACAAATACCACCAGCAGCCAGTTCACCTGGGTTCGTTCTTGCTGCTGCATCAACATTAAATTTGACAAAACCTGTAGGGGGCTTTAACTAACCAATAAAGGCAGTAGATCTACGTTTTGGAAGATGTAGATTCAACCTGAAACTGCGAAACTCACAAATACTAGAAGAGATCATGAAATACGGATTCTCAGGCCAAGTAAAATTATCCTCAAACAGGAAACAATTACGCCATCTCCAAATATGCCAACAAACGAAGCTAAAAAACATAGGCCAAGGAACTTGAGAATCTACCAAGAAATTACTCAAAGCAAAATTGTAACGCAACCAGTCATTCAAGTTCAAAGAATTAAAGCTAACCAACCTGGCACCATGTAACCATCGGGACCAAATTGATTGAGATGTATCACAATCTCTAAAAACGTGAAGAACAGATTCGTCAGCAGCCCCACATCTAGGGCAAGTAGCAGCAGGAGTAATATGTCTGTGGAAGCAAGCCAATGTAGTCAGGAGACGATCATGCCGAACCAACCAGAGAAAATGCTTCACTCTAGGTGGAACATCCAAATTCCAAAGTTTCTTCCAATCAAAATCAACGGAGGACTCATTAGCAAGTAACTTGTAAGCAGATGAAATTGAGAACAATCCATTAGGAGAACCTAACCAATAGTTACGATCCATCTCCCCATGAGAAGGTAAAATAAGAGACAATTCCTCACGAATATTATGTGGAAGAAACTGAAGTTTATCCCAATCCCAACCCGAAGGAGAGACATAGTCTGAAACCAACACCGTTTGCATTTGAGGCCCAACCTTAACCCCACATCTATCCGCCAAAGACACATCTCCTAACCACTTATCCCTCCAAAAAGATGTATTAAGCCCATTACCGATAAGCCTTGCACTTCCCTGGCGAACGAGATTCCTGGTCAAATGAATACTACGCCAGGTATGGGATGCGCAATGGGACATGGTAGATCGGACAAAAGTCTGACCTTTAAGATATTTAGCTCTTAAGACACGCGCCCATAAACCAGTATCTCCATTATCCAACTTCCAACCCATTTTGGCCAGCAAAGCTTGGTTCATAAGTCCAAGCTTCTGGAAACCCAGACCACCCGAGCTCTTAGGTTGACAAACCGAATCCCATTTAACAAGCGGCACCTTCGTCTTTTCTGCAGTAGAGCCCCAGAGGAAATTTCTATTAAGCGAATCAATCTGTCTAGTAACAGAAGTAGGCAATCTGGAAGTTTGCATAGTATAAACAGGTATTGTACTAGTAACCGACTGTACAAGAGTAGCTCTGCCCGCGAGAGATAAACTATTAGCTTTCCAAGATGCCAAACGCCTCTTCACCCTATCAACAAGATGATCATAAGTGTGGCGAGATACCCTACGATGAATTAAAGGTAATCCCAAATAACGCCCTAAATCATCACAGAAAGACATACCCGTTTGAGCCACAATACCACTCACTAACTGTGGAGAAACATTAGGCGAAGTGTAGACAAGAGACTTTGCAAAATTAACCTTCTGACCAGAAAAGGAGCAAAAACGATTCAAACAGTCGACCATCACTTTACACTGTGCATCAGAAGCTTCTCCAAGTAAAATCAGATCATCAGCAAAGAAGATATGCGATAGAAAAGGCCCCCTACGGGTCATAGAAACAGGCTTCCAAGAACCGGAATCCACAGCTGAATCAATCATATCAGACAATTTCTGCAAGCAGAGAACAAAAAGGTAAGGGGACAAAGGGTCACCTTGCCTGAGACCCCGTGAAGGTCGAAAGTACTCTGTCAATTCCCCATTCCATAAAACATTCATCTGGGTAGAAGTTATGCAGAACATAATCAAACTAACCAAAGTAGATGGAAGACCAAGATCCATAAGAACCCACCGAAGAAAATCCCAACTGATACGATCATAAGCCTTCTCTGAATCCACTTTCATAACCAACCCACCGATCCTACCTTTCCTCCTAGAAAGAGTATGAATAACCTCCTGAACCACAACAATGTTGTCAGATGTACCTCGACCAGGAATAAAACTGTTTTGAGTTGGAGAGATTAAATCCTGAAGCATAGGCCGAAGTCGATTTACAATCAGTTTTGACAAAAGCTTAAAAGTGACATTGCAAAGCGAGATAGGTCGAAACTGAGAAACTTTCTCCGGAGATTCAACTTTAGGGATCAAAACAACCAAAGCTCGACTTAAATCTTCCTCAAACTTCCCCGTAATAAAAGCATTTTTTACAAAGCTACAAACTGAATCACGCGCTACCTCCCAATTAGCTTGGTAAAAAGCTGCTTGAAAACCATCAGGACCCGGGGATTTATAAGGAGCCATAGACTTCAGGGCACCATAAATTTCATCATCACGAGGAATGTGAGACAAAAGCATAACCTGTTCATCATTCAAAGGCATGCGAATACTAGGACAACAATTCTCAAAATCAACAACCAACCTTTCAGCTTGATAGACCAACTGGAAATGCGAAATAACAAGCTGTTTAATAATCCCCAAGTCAAAAATCCAATCGCCATTATCCCCTTTCAAAGCTGAAATCTTGTTACGATTCCTGCGAATCAAAGTAGTGGTATGAAAGAATTTGGTATTACGATCACCAAATTGGACCCAATTGGATCGTGATTTTTGAAACCATAACATCTCCTCTTGTGATAACACCAAATTATACTCCGCGGATAATCCTTTTTCTAACCGATATAAAAAAGCATTCGGCCTAGATTCGAGAGCACGTTGTACCCCTCCCAAACGAGCCAATAAATGGCGTTTTTTCTTATAAATGTTAACAAAGGTATCCCTATTCCAGTCACCCAAACCCACTCGAAGATGAGATAAGGAGTGATTGAGAGTATCTGCAGAATTCCAGGCAGCCGACAAAACTAAAGGAAAAGAATCATGAGATTGCCACGCTGCTTCAAATCGAAAAGGACGAGCTGGGGGATTACAATTCACCAAACCATGAAGAGAAACAAGAACAGGACAATGATCGCTATGAGCTCTCGGCAAGTTACAAACAAAAGCATCAGAAAAATAATGTCTCCAATAAACATTACAAAGAGCACGATCCAATTTCTTTTTAATCAAAAGACCAGGAGGTTGTTTATTAGACCAAGTAAACTTACAACCAGAAGCATCCAAGTCAATAAGGTGCCGTCGATCAACAACCTCCCGAAATTGCTCCATACGTCTGACAGGTTCAGGTCTTCCACCAGATTTTTCATCGGCCGCAAGAACCTAATTAAAATCACCAAGAAGCAACCAAGGAATAATATCAAATTCATCAAAATCATGTAGATATTTCCACAAAAAGTCCCTAACGGAAGGAGTAGGGCTAGCATAAACTGCAGTAAGTGCCCAACGGGAACCCTTAACATCGGTAATAAAAATTGAAATAAATTGACCACTCTTCTCCACCACATTAACCGAGCCAATAGAAGATTTCCATATGACCCAGATACCACCAGAAAAACCAACTGCATCCACCTTAGTAAATCCATCAAACCGTAATCTCCGAATAATTCTGTCAGCTTTCACATCACTGATTCTCGGCTCAACAATAATCAACAAGTCAACATGGTAAGAACGAACAAGTTCAAGCACATTACGTCGAAAAAAAGGGTTGGCAGCACCCCGACAATTCCAAAGAAGAATAGACATAAAGGAAAATAAATCACCCCAAACCACAGGATTAATCCTGCATAGATGAGCTCGAATGCTCCACAACCCCAATGAGCTCCTCTGTAGACAAGCTAACATCATTATCAACAACCATAATGGAATTGTCATTATGCGGCCCCAAATTTAAATCCGAAGGAGGATGCTGCTGGGGAAGAGATAAAGGATCCGACGTCAGAGTTTTAACGCCCTTACCATCAGATTGTTCAATAACCGAATTAACATGTGACTGAAAAAGCTCTGTGGAATTATTTGCCAAAGACAGATTAATATTGCTGGGCTCCCCAACAAGATTCTCTAATCTTTTAGGGTCAAAAGATATGGGCTTTGAAAGCCCAGCTTTGAAAGAAAAACCTGGAGGTGGCTCAACTCTACTACTGGGCTCAAAAGATGAAGAAGCCTGATTATTGTCCAAAAAAGAGTTGGAAAATAACGCACCTTCCTCCACTTTCTTTTTATCTTTCTGACCCTTCTTAAACGCAGACTTGGCTACAAATTTAATTCCCCCTCTTTCTTAGGGATCCATTCTCGTTTACCAGCAGATTTCACGCCCTTAAAAGCGTTGTTAAGACCTGTTGACAACGGTTCCTTCACTTTCTCCCCTAAATCAAAAGAAGCACCATTCAAGGGATTAAACCGATTCCGTGAATCACTCACCACACGTTGCCCAGCATTCAATTGATTCCGAAAACCACTCCTTTCACCATCAACGACGGTCCTACCCTTGCCCGGATTTTCCTTCACCGGACGGTGCACCTTACATTGCACAATCATCCATGGACCGAAACCAACATTGGCGGTGTCTTTCCCAATCGACGGAACCTGATTAGAGATACTATGAACAGGGTTTGCAGCAGCTGCCGTGACATTAGAATTAGGCAAGGAACAAGCATCCTTCCGGTGGCCAAACTGCCCATATCCAAAACAAATCAAATGCAAACCCTCATATTCAACCTTCTGCACCAGTGAACCAATGTCAACCGTAGCTTTCAATGGTTTAGACAAATCCAATTGCACACAAACTCGTGCAAAGCCTCCTCTCTCAACATCTTCAGTGGTTTTATCTAACCGTATTACCCTGCCCACCCTTGAAGCAATTCGCCTTAGGGCCATAGTAGTATAGAATTCAATTGGTAATTGAGGAAAACGAACCCACGCGATGATGGAGTTGATAACATCGGAACCAGGTTGAAAATTGCGTGACCACTGACGGACGGTGAGATAATGACCACCAATTATCCATGGACCTCCATCAAGAACATGCCTGTAATCTTTTTTCAATTGAAATTTGAATAAAAAATAGTCATGGCCAAGATCAATGATCTTGAATTTGCCCTCAATCTGCCATAGCTGCTTAATTTGAGCAGAGAGTGCCTTGAAACCTAGAGTTTTACCCAACAACTTCACAATAATTGCATTCCTCCATGGCTTACACATCTCCCTTTTTTCCTCAATGGAAAAACGAACAAAGGATTCAGAATCCACACCCTCTTCCGTATCAGAAACGGAATCATCAAAGGAAATATCTTCCTCATCGTCCCCTGGAATCCACTCTTCTCAAGAAGAGTCTGGATTAGATGACACACTGGCTAAACGATCCTTATAGGAAACACGAGGAGTATTCATTGGAACAGAACTGGTAGAAACTCCACGATTGACAGCTTGCGTAGGCACAGGCGACTCACCAACCGCCTTTGGGCTTGCCTCAGCCCTCCTTTTCTTGTATTTTTTCTTATCCCGCCGGATTGCTTCATCCCTAAGATCAGGGTTCTCAAGAGAGTTCTCTGTGTCCATCGATTCTTCAGTTAGAGAAGTTTTACGCTTCGATTGATCCGAATTTTCTGATTGAATTGCCGATCAAACCCTATTCAATGCATCTCTGTACCAGACTGACCACGGGTTCAACCGGCCATTATATGGTACATTTGACTACCATTCGCGATTGAACCAATATGGTGTATTGCTAGATAAGAAGTAATTAATAACCAAACGAATATATATTTTTTTTACATATTTCAAATAATTGTATGTATTATTTTCTTATACGTATTGAATGTCATATAAAAACAATCAATTGAACATGATTAAACTTGATTAAAATGTAAGAAAAGAAAAACTCTTTGGTGCTAATTCTAAACCAAAACATATTAGAAAACTTTTTTGTTTTTGTGCTTAGCTGATCTGATCAGAGCTTGGACTCTTGCCCTTGTCATTAATTGCTCCAAGAATCTAACACCTAGCTAGTGTACTGATAATAAAGAATATATATAATGGGGCATCGCCCGGCTACCATTTTTGGATGCACAAATTTAGTGGTTGTAATTTGTTTAAGGTGAAGCATTGATTGCAACATATACTACTTTCTATCAACACTTTCATGATTCATGGCAGTGAAAACTTTCTTCATTTACACTTTCTTTTTGAACTACCGCATTCCGAAGATCATTCTCCGCGTCAATTTAGCGACTTGCTCACATTCACTCCCTTTGGACTTAAAGAGACAAGAGCAATATTGAAAACAATTTTTATATTGACTAATGATTCATTTTAAAGCCAAATCCGACATTAATAAAACTTCATGTAGAAACCATACATATATGAATCGATCGAACCTAAACGGTTCATCCAACTCTATGACAATCCAAATTCAAGATTCAGGTTCTAAAATCTGGTAGAGAAGTGTAGTATAACATTACAAAATGTTGCCCGGGTAATGATGGAGTTGTTGTAAATTTAATCCAAGTTTTGATTAATTGGCTTCTAAAAATCAATTAATCAAACCTGATATAAATATTTAGCCAAATTTGTACTGTCATTTCTAGTTTATTTCTCTGTGGCCAAGAAGATGCGCATGCATGCATGAACATCAATCAGGACATGGAAAAAGAAACCCTTTTTTTATGGTGGGTAAATTGTTAACGTGAAGAAGGTTGATTAATTGACTTGGTAAAAGATTCGAAGTAATGGTGGTAGAGATTTGGGAGAAGACCTGACTTGGTTAAGGCCTGAGCCCTTAGCCCTTAGCCCTGAGGCATGAGGCCTGAGGAGGGGCACAACCCAAAAAAGAGAGCCTAGAGAAGGTGGCAGCAGCTTAAGTAGGTGAGCCAGTAATGGAAGTTTGATGTGAGAGAGATGAGAGCATAGAGGAAGGTGCCCCAAAGCAAAGGCCAAAGAAGGACAGGACAGTCAATTTTAGCAATGATGAAAATCTGATCATGTGTATATTTCTTCTCTGCATGGGGAGAGTGGGGAGACTCTGAGACTGAAATCTGAATATATGTGGTGTGGGGTAATTCTCAATCCTTTTTATGCAAAAGGGTCTTCTTCATCACTCTCCATAATTCTTATATCCCTTCTCCAAGGTCTTTTTTGCTCTTTATTTTGTTTATTTATTAATTACTACTATATTCTTTTCTAATTTCTCTTTATCATTAAAAATTTATTAAATATGTGACACGAGATTAAGCAGGAAAATCGTATTCAACTCAACGGATGACTTCTTAACGAAAAAAAAAAAATATATCAACGGATGACAATATTTTTTTATCTCAAATGGGTGTGACATGCAGCCTTACAATTTGGATTTAGATGGATGGTTTTCATGCCATCATTCAATCTTTGCAAGTTTTATAAATCTCATCATTATCATGATTTGTCTTTTAAAAAAAAAAAAATCCAATTAATTGGTGCATGGACGAGTTACTCATTCAGAAGGTTAAACCTCATTAATTTATATCTCTACTATATTAAAAAGTATGTCGATTTATTTTAAAACTTTTGAATAGTACATTATACTATTATTTTTTAACTATAATTTTAAATGTTATTGCTTAAACTATTATAGTTTTATTTTATTAAAAATTCTATTTTTATTTAATTAAATCTAATATCTTTATAATTACTTTATTTTTACTACTTTCCATTAAAAACTAGGATATATTCAAAAATTTTAATATACATTTTTAATTCTACTAAAAATCTATTTTCATTTAATTAAATTCAATATTTTTATAATTATTTTATTTTTACCATTTTAATTTAAAAGATTATTGTGATTAATAGCTTAATGTATTTTGATTAAAATTTATTATATTTAAATTTGTCATTTTACTTTGTTAATATTTTTTTTTGTGTGGGAAAATTTCTTTTGTTCTTTTGATAGTAAAACCCTATATATATATAAATGGGCTGGTCGGGTTGGATTTGGGTTCGGTTATGTAGGTTAGGTCAGTTTCGGGTTAAGGAAATTTTGGGTTATACGAGTTCAGTTTATTTTCGGTTTCATGTTGGGTTGGATTTGAATCGCTTAAATGTCTGGTCTTTTTCGGTTTCGGGTCATATGATTCGGATATTTTCGGGTTTGAGCATCAGAGTTTCCAGTTCGAGTCTTTTCTGATTCGGGTCATTTAAATATAATTAATCCAAATTCGGGTAATTTCGGAATAATCTCTTGGCTTGATCGGGTTCGAATAATTTTGGGTCCGGGTTATTTCAGGTTCGGGACATTGAGGAGTTGGGTCCGATAATTTTTGTTTCGGATTGGGCGGATTTTTTGATCAAATAGGGTTGGTGACGGTCGGGTCAGATACCCGCGCTCGGGTCAAATTTTTCAATATCTAATAATAGACTTCTTTACGACAAAAATTAGTACTATACTTAAGATTTAAATTTTCATTTAATTAAAACATATTTGGTCACGGGCAACGCATGTGAAAGTAACAACTAGTATACCTAAAGAAGTGTAATTTTTTTGCTACTTAAGAACAGTGATGAGTAAAAGAAATGACAGCTACTACGATCTCAAAGTGCCAATTCCGAGTCGATCTTCAGTCAGCAAGGTACGGATCTCATCCGGAGGGTCTACACAAATGGAGAGTCCGTGAGCAGCTTCATGTGCCAGCATTGCTAAACTGTCTGCACGCTGGTTACCTTCTCTCTAAATATGCCAAATCTTGGTTATCCAATTCCCCTGAATAAGCTCTGAACAATCCCTCACAAGTGTATAGCAAGGGTGAGAGCTTAACATGGAACTCCTCAAAAAATGGACAACAACTGCAGCATCTAACTCCACAATTAACGGGGCACAACCTCTTGCCTTAGCAAGCATCAAGCCTTGTCGCACATGAAGTCAAAATTTATAAATAATAATAGTTCATAAAAGGAGAGAATTTGTATGTCAAAACTACCCTTATAACAAAAAAAAGGATAGAAAATCATAAAAAAAGTGTAATGATTACATAAGAAGTGAGTAAAAATTTTGAAATAATAATAGTTCATAAAAGAGAGAATTTATATGTCAAAACTACCCTTATACCCAAATAAGGGATGGAAAATCATTATGGTTATTTTTTTAAGTCAAGAAACATTTTAATAAATAATTTATAATATTTTCTAAAAGCCTATGAGATAGGGTATCAAAATTTAAAATTTACCCTTTAAAAAATTATAACCTTTCTAGTTGGGGCTAAACCTTATTAAAATTCTTTATTTTTTTTAAAACCCTAAGATAATGGGTCTCAAAATTTAAGATTTACCCTTGAAATTTGGGATAAAATTTTATTTGGGGCTAAACTTGGTGAAAAGTATTACTAGTTTTTAAATTTTGTTAAATTACATAAGATATCAAAAATAAAACTTCCATAGAAGAAATATAATTTTTTTTAGGGACTTTATAATTAGAGGTACTCATGGGGCAAGTCGGGCCGGGTTTTGCTTAATAATTGTACAATATATGCTTATCCAAGCCCGGCCCGACTCGAAGAACATGCCTCAATTTTTGTCCAAGGCTCGTCCATATTCTTAAACACATGTCCAAGACTCACACAAGCCCACCCATATTTATTTTTTAAAATAAATAATAATTAAATTTTTAATAAAAAATAAAATTTAAACATTAAAATTTATATATAATCTAATAACAAGTTAAATCAAAATAAATTGTGATAAAAGATTAATTTTTAATAAAGTTTACAAGTTCTAATTGATGTATATATATAAATTATTCAATTTTATTATTTATAAATATAATTATTTCATTATATTATATTATTTATATATAATACGGGCCGGACCGGGCCGGTTTCGGGTTTAAAACACCAAAACAAAGGCCCGACCTATTTTTTAATCGGGCCCTATTTCTTTGTCCAAGGCCCGACTTTCGGGTCTTAAATTTTTGTCCAAACCTCCCATTTTTCGGGCGAGCCTTCGGACCTGGGCGGGTACCCGGATCCTTGAGCAGGTATAATTATAATCATAAGCAAAAGTCAAAGATGCACCATCATTACACTGAACATATTTCCCAAAACTTGTTCATCAGGTTTTGTAACTAACTGGTGCATGGATGCACTAATTAGCTTTTGCCTTTTAAAAATACCACCCAAGGTATCCCCAATTTTAGTGCCTCTAGATTACTTATTCCTTTCGGAGTCAAAATTGTAATAGGTTAAAAGTTGTTTTGCTAACAAGTACATTTGTTCTCACTCTTATCACAGTAGAGACTACTTGCCATCTCAACCAATTTTTTTTCTCATTGTTTAATTTACTATTTGTTCTCATAAAGTTATTTTCTCTAAAATTTCCGTTTTGTAATAATTTATAAACGATATGCATAATTGGTACTACTTGTTAACAATACTCAAAATTATTCCATTGTTTGACATTTTTAAGTTAATTTCTTAAAATATTAAATTTTCCTGTTAAAACCCTAACAATATTGTGTTGATCATTATCTATTAATTAATCAGGATGCATAATTGTAGACGGGGAATTATTATGGTGTAAGAGCACATATTTAACACAATGATTTCTTGTTCATTGTTGCTCATTATTAACAATATTGCAAAGCTCATACAAGAATCATGTTTGTTACTAATATCTTATCTTGGACTTATGAGCTTATGTGACAATAAAACCCTACTTCAATCAGATTTTGAACATTGTAAGCCCCACTAGCTAACACACAAGAAGGCTCAACCACTTTAAAATTTTAAATTCCATTTATATTTTTTTTTTGAATATTCTGCAGAATAAAAAAGCTAATAAAGTTTTACTAATGAGTTGTTAGAGCACCTATTAAGTTTTATCTCATAGTGGGACGATCGAGCTCGAATAAGATTAATTTGTAAATATATATATTGTAGAAATATTCTGTTAAAAATATACACATGTGATAATAAAAATTTACTTAACAGATATATAACAACTTTAAAGAGTAACTTTATAAGAGTGTATTGATACCTTTTTTTAGTATGAAGCTTATGGTATCCCATATATAGTCACAATAGCTTATCGTTCTTTTTACCTTGAACATGTACAAATTGGACGTTTGTCCTCATAAACTTTAATTTTAGGCGTTTTTTCTTCTGAACTTGCGCAATTTGGAGCCACGTTTGTCCCTTTTAAACGGTTGGCACGATGACACCGTCACATTGCAATGCCATATCAACGTTTTTGGTCCGATGTGGTATGTTTTTGTTCGACATGGCAATTTCACGTCAGCAATGTGACGGTGCCGTCACGTTTACCGTTTTAGAGGGACTAACATGGCTCCAAATTGCAAATTCAGTGGACAAAACGTCAAAAATTAAAATTTAGGAGACAAAATGTACAGATCATAAAAGTTTAGAGGGCAAAAGAAGTATTAATCCTAGTCACAATAGATATTAAGTATTTTGCCCACTAAACTTAGTAAAATACCAGAGATTAGTAGTATCTATCAGCTCTTTTTAAGGATTTTATAATATTCATTCATTAGTGATCTCACTTTTCATTTTGTACTAACACTTATTTACTTGTACTATTCTCACTCATTTACTTTTACACCATATGTTTATAGATAGGCCTTAGTTGAAGACCCATTTACCATTGTCTTTATCTTATTTACCGTTTAGGCTCTCTGTGTTCCAATTTTTCTAGTTGATTTACTTTTGTTTCTTATTTTTAATTTTCTTTATTAATAAATTTCTTCTCATTATCTTTTCTATTTTTTTTTTAAAATGAATATTAGTGCTTCCCCCCAATAAATTTCTTCTCATTAGTATTTTCTGTATTAACAAAATTCTAACTTTAAAGTTTTTTTTTTTTGGTAATGAGATTTGCTAAAGTTGATTTTTTTTTCTCAGAGTAGAATTATTAAAGTAAATAGTACTAATTGATAAAAATTTTGCCCCCCATCCTCTAAAAAAATAAAATTACCCCCACTAAACAAAAATTCTGGATCCACCCCTAAATTGAACTGTGTCAGATTTCTATTAGAGAATATTTTTGACAAGTGACTAAAATGCACTCTATAAATAAAAATCTTAAAGTGGGAAAAAACTTAATATGTGTTTATAAATATATGCTTGTAATTTGTAAATTTCAGCAAAATTATTCCTAGACTAGAAGTACCAATTAATCAGAAGAAACAGGGCTATTGATTATGAAGCCATATGGTTTGGTACTATCATTTGACATGATTGCATACTTTGGCTAAAACCCAAAAAAGCAAAGTTAATTATAAGTTGGACAAATAATTGGTTGTTTTATGATTTTTTACCAAGATTCATGATGAGTTGAAAAGAAAAAAGAGACAGATGAGATGAGGATTGAGGGTATAGGCATGCAAATTGCAAACCTCATGGAATAGAAGGATCTTGCATGTTCTCTTCTCAGACATAATCATTAAGCATTTTGCCATGCTTTTTAATTTATCTTTCTTTCTTTCATATATATTATCATAATCATAACCCAAACCATATTAATAATGATGATGATGATGATCATCATTTCTCATGTCCCCATTTCTCTTCCTGGGATGCTGTTTGATGCTGAAAAAGTATGGGACAAACAGACCCTTAAAATGCTGCATTTTAGTGACAAAAATTATGATCCATCATCATCAACATCTATCTATCTATCTATCTCTTCATCATCATAGACTTATAATAATTTAACGTTTTATTGCCTAATCAAGCAATCAAATCCCATGTGTGAATTTTTTTCCCCAAAACTTTCCCCAAAGTTTGAAAATTAATCCCCTAAAAAAGGGTAATTGTTCCTTCGCCTCCTCACTCATGCGTGCCTAGCTAACTAAAAAGCTAATTAATTAATTGACTATTGTCTTCAAGCTAGCTAAGTTTTGTTTTTACTTGTCATTTTAATTTCTTTCATTTTTGGTGGATAAAGCTCTATATATATGTTCCATCACGGCTCCAGCTCAGCTTTGTTCTTTCTTGTTTAATTTATATTTACTATTGGGAATTTTCTCATATGTTTCTAATGAGGATATGCATGCATGGAAGTTGGAAATACATAAAATTCCAAAACACTAAGAAAATGTGTTATTAATAAAAAATCAAAAATATCAAACTAAAATAAGGTCAGTATCTCTACACTGAGTCTACAGATTCCCCTTTTTGTAAGAGACCCTCAGCGTATGAACAAAAACAAATATTTTCAAAACTCTCCAATAAATAAAGAAACGAATCGAAAAAGCTCTTTTTTCTTTTTTGGCTACAATTAAGAACAAAAGAAAAAGCTTGTTGATTAAATTCTAGACCTTAAATAGAGTACTATATAATTATATATTGATTGGATGAGGTTTTTGACCATTCTATTTTGTATTCATCGCTGAAATATTATATATCCTTTTATATATACTATAGTCTTGATCAATATATATATATTTATGAACTGATATAGTCAAGCAAATGCTTCCATGCAAATAGATAGGGTTTATTCAATGTTGGATCCTTTTCTATTATAAATTCTTATGTCATTTTTCAATTGTTTGACTTGAATTTAGTGTTATATGAATAAGCTTTTTTTTTTTGTTGAAATCTATGAATAAGCTGCTAACAAGTTATAATTTTTTTGAATTCATAACAAGTTTTAATTATAAAGGATAAAGCAGGTTTTATTTGAAACTGTATTACCATTAATGTAACATAATCTTTTACTTTATGTCATCACAATTATTTGGCTACATTGACCGGCCAATTTTATGATTTTCCATTATATTATTATTAACTTTTGATTATTGATAGTTTTAAAGGATTGTTATTTTTAATGATTAGTTCACTATTCTATTTTGTCAACTTTTGTCAGCAAATATAACAAAAATACCATGTATGGCTTTTTTTCCTTGGCTGCTTCAAATTTTAAAGGTGGATTGACAGAGAAGGCATTTAAATAGGGGGGAAATGTTATATATTATGATTAAAAGAGTCTATATTTGCTATATAATTGATAATTTGAAGAAAAGGGTTTTTGACCATTATAATTGAGATGAGAAGAAAAGTTGGAATCGAAGGCAAACAAGTGTATCTGTTGTCAAAAAAAAAAAGGCAAACAAGTGTATCATTTAAAAGTAGTCCATTTTCTTCTCATAAATTCTCAAAAGTGTATTTTCAAATTCCGAATTCATATAAATGTTTGAATTCAAAGTTTGAACTCCTAGCTAACTACTTGTAAAAATAGGAAAGACAATATAGAATCCAAATAATAATTTGATTTGTAAATTGCAACTAAAAAAAAAAAAAACCTAATTCGTGTATCTTGTGAGATTACACCGGATCATTTTAGCAATAATTAATTATATTCTTTTCCTTATTTAAGATCTCTTGATATGTGATATGCATATATTAAACCTCTACAAAATTTGAAATAAAGTCTCAAATTCTAAATAGGATAATTTCTCACGACGTACGCCTAAATATGATTTTACAAATTACAAAGATAATGCAATAATGAATCTTGACTTTATTATATATATCACAATAACGAGCATGAATCTCGAAAGAGCACCAAGCAAATAAAATATATTTGTTACAAGTATATGTGTGAGTTTGGTTTCAAAGTGATGATGAGGAATGTTGACCATTGAACTATGGATACCTTCAAACATACTACTCTCTCGTGTGCTCAATCATTCTCTTTGTGTCCAACAATCATTAATTTCCATCCCAATTTTCCCCAACTTTTAATACTCTTTGTCCTCCATGATTATTATCATCTCATCTTTATCATCATCATTATCATCGGCATCATAGCCATCATCATCATATTTCAACCAGTCATGCCATAATCTTCCTTGAGTTTTCGAGACCAAAAAACATCTTATCCCCCAGTTTTTTTTTTTAAAATTGTGCCACCGGGCACCGGCCTTTTTTTTGCCTTTGGGGTGTCCGTACATAATTATTTTCTTTCTTATACTTTTGCTTTCTCCTTTATAATTTTGTCAGGCTTTGCTATACTTAATTATCTTTTGGGTTTAGAATTAAGGGATTAATCCTAAATACTTATAATTAATTTCCACCAAAAGAAAAGTATAATTAAAACTCCAACACTATAACATGTCATGACTAATGGTTTCATTAAAGTGATAACATACACTTGTGATTTCAATGCTTTTTTTTTGTTTGTGCAAGTTTCTGATATCCGATCACATTGAGTTCATACTAGTATTTCGGAGTTGGTTTTTGTTTTTTTTTTTCTCCTTTTCGTTCATTGTATATCGACCACTTTAAAATGAATAATTCATAGGGTAAAAGATGATCATTAATTAAGATTTAAATGCAATATTTAATTGACCAAAAAGTATAGGTGGAGTCAAAATAAAGATTTTAGGTGGTAATTGTTTTGATTCAGCACGAGAAAGGGTATTATTTGTACCACTTGACTGAAGGGGAAATTATTGTGTATGTCGACGTATGGAAAAAAGTATTATTACGAGAGTTATGACGACAAATTTGATGATTTTTGTGTAGTCAATTATTATAGTTTTGAATGCTTACTACCTAAACTACGCTAACTGATCAAGAACATACATACTCATTTGTCAATGTATATATATAATTTTTTTTTTCTCTCATCATCATCAATCATCATATGAATACCTAAATAATACCTAGAGCGGATTATGAAACTCCATGAGATCATCTTAGATCGAATAGTAAGTACTAAGTAATCTTGTAGCAGCCGCATGGCCTATTAGTAGAAATATTAAACGATTGATCAAGTCATTAGGATTTGAACTCAAATAACTTCAAATACAAAAATAGGAAAAAAGAAAAAAGCACTAATGCAATTAAGCATGCATTGGAAGAGTTTCCCTATTTTGAAGTCAAACGTGACTAAGAGATTTGTACCCATTTAATGTGATGTAGTAGGCTAGTAGCTTAGTTGGATACCAAGAGATTTGTACCCAAAAATTAAGTGAAAAAAAGACGATAGAACTATTATTTTATTTTGGAAAATTGTTAATATTAACCCCAAAAATCCACTTCTCTCACGGTTAGTCACAATAAACATTTTACCTTTCCATAAATATTGAAAGAAGTGGAAATTTTGGGTGGTTTAATAACAATATATACCATGATCTTTCTTCTTCATATACAAATAATGATATCAAGATGGATGATAAATTTGGGGCCCAATTTTTAATGCTGCCCCAATATCAGAGTTTCCTAAGTTGGGTGGAGGAGAATGGGCCGTTCGATTGTAAATTTGTAATGTTGGTCTTGTTTTGTTCATTTTGTCATAAGCTGGACATATGAACCAAGGCCCAAATTCGCTTCACCTAGAGTACATAAAACCCAATATCTTCGGTTTCTTAATACTTTCTTTACTAGCATTAAAAGAGCTACAAAGAGACGGAACAATAATGAAAACCCGAACCTTAATCCCCAAATAGTAAATCCTTGTATCCTTTTCTTTTTAAAGGCTCTGTTTAGTGCATCGGTTCATTACCGTTTGGACCGGTGCCTTAAGTGTAATCTCTGTTTCTACCTCTATTATAATAATCTCATATGTACAGTGTAATATCATAAACAGTGTAATCTTATCTGTACAGTGTAATCTCATCTGTTCTGTACCGCACCTAAACAGTGTCAATTGCACGGCTACCGCACCATTCTACTAAACGCACCCAAAGTCGAATTACGATTCATCTGTCTTTCACTTGAAATGATATATAAAAAATTTAAGAAAATAAAATCGAAGAATATTTTGAAAACAAAAGTTTCTGCTAGTTTGGGATAGGGAAGGAAAGAGGATTCTCCCAACAAATTTTTAGGTTGTATGTTTATCAGAGGGTTGGGTGGGAAAGAGATACTCAGGGAAAAGGGTTACAAGAAAAAAAAGTCCTAGTTAGTAATTGCCATTACTTCAACCTCTTTATAGATGTGATATGAACGACCTCAAACAGACTGACATAAAACATCCTATGACAATTTGAATCGATAAATTGTGTACAGTACGAGATACAGATGAAAAATGAAGGCTACAAATAGAAATAGTTTTATCAGATTATCAATGGTACAGAACAGAGATTTAAAGGAAGGAAAAAAAAAGAAGACAAGGGCAACAATATATCATGAAAGCTAGATAACCAGATAATCTGATTTAGATTTATGAAGCTTGCATGGTTATGTACATAGAAAATAAAGATGGGTCTACCAGCTCCATACAAATTTCTTTTCCGATACAACATGAAGGAGAGACCCTTAGGAAAGGATGATAGTATTTCAACTCACATAATGTGAGCATGATATATGGAAAGCTTTTATGATCACCCTCTTCGAAATATAAATGTTGAAGCTGAATTCTATGTAAAGTGAAAGCAATGTAAAAAGGAATGCAGTTAAAGCTATTCTTCAGCAGTTCCACGGCATGAGATGCAATGAAAGTTTTTCAAGTTTCCTAGTTCAGTCGTCTCCTCCTATGCGCACGAGAGTCACCACTATCAACGTCTGTAATTCTTGAAGCGTCACTTCTTCTTCTAGAAGATGAAGCTGAAAGTGATACCACCGAGTCTATCTCTACAGCACTATCCATTTGACTCTCTGAGTTTATAACGGCAGCAATGCTTGAGAAAGAGTCTCTATCATCAACAGGCGGAGGCTGCTCTTGATTTCTTCCCACCGGATTGCTTCGAAAATATGCCTCAACTAACCTTTCTGCCGAACTCAGTGCAGATGACAGAGAAGTAAGTCTAGCAGCTCTTCGCAATTGTGAATGTCTTTGAACAAGCAAAGACTGAATCCGGGAGGACACCTCAGTACCAGTTGTGGTGCTAGGTGTCAAGTCAACATCGTCAAGTGACACAACTGTATTTTGCTCTCCACGCAGGCGAGGTGTCAAAATCCTGTTAAGGACAGAACTAGTTCTATCTGTAGTTTCCCGGCCACTACTGGCCTCCCGTGGTGGAGTCAGGTCACGAGTCAAATCAAATCTGCTTCCAAGACGGCGAATCATCTCTTCCACTGGGAGATTCAAAGCAGTCCTTTGAATGGTTTGCCTCCAACTGTCAACTCGCCGTGCAGTGGGCCGAGGAGGTATCTTAAGACCTGAGTCCTCTTCCGGCTCATGGGTAATATTCCCCCGACCATAAATTGGGGTCAGAGTTTTGACTGCCACCTCTCCTTTGCAGACAGGACATTCCTTTGCATCTGAATGCACATGTAACCATCGGTAAAGGCAAGACCAACAAAACAAGTGACCACAACAAGTTACAACAGGTTCCCGAGCCAAATCCAGGCATATGTTACAATCAAAAAAACTCCCATCATTGCTAACACCCTTCTCAATATTATCCTTGTTTTCTGTAACCTCATCTTCCAAAAATCCATTGGTATTTTCACATGCTTTGGGTACATCACTCGTCCTTTCCTCGGCAGTAACACTTCCCTCACCCGCCTGTAATGTACTCACATTGCCGGAGTTCCCCATAAACTGATCCAATTCCACAGAAAGGTTCTGAGTTGCCGCAGGAATTTGAACCTGCTGCCATCTCCACCTCCTACGCCTAACAGCTTCTCTAATCCTATCAAATGGGTCACTCAAATCATCCCAATTCAAAACTTCACTTGCCACTGATCCTGACCCTGTCTCAGGGGCAGGACCCAGATTCAAATCAAGGTTCATTGTATCAGATGTTTCGTCACCCATGACAAATGCTCCAAAACCCCCCCTCCTTTTCCCAACCTGCTTATAATCTTCACAAGTTTATAACCAGATATAAAAACCCTAAATTTAACCTAAAATTAATGAAATTATTGTATCACAGAATTATAAAACTAAATAAAAACCCATACCATTAAAAATTCCTAAATTTTACCCTAGAACCAATAAACCCCAAATCTAATATTTATGAAAACTTCACTAAAACAAAAGGTGAAACCCTAATTTCACAATAACACTCAAGAAATCTAGATCTAAAAACCCAAATTCACGGCCTCCATAGATTGGGAAAAAGAAAAACCTAGCTTTAGGTCATCAAGACGGTGACTTTATAGAGAACAACGAATAAATAGGGGAAATTTATAGTAAAAAATGAGACTCATATAGAAGAAAAAGAAAGACCTGGGTTCAATAGCTGAGGATCTTGACCATTAGACTCGGAGAGCTTTTTAAGCGCTCTGAGTCACTGAGTTGATAGGTGGGGAGCTGTTTCGAGTCGGGCTGGCTTCGAGTTGACTCCCCATGGCTTTGTTATCTTCTTGGGTCAGTAAACTTTCATCGTCCTTAGAGAGAAGATTAGGGAAGAAAATTAAAATTTTGTGTGTGTGTGACAATTCTTAGAGAATTCAATTCAAGCCTCCAAGGATGGAGAGAGAGAAAGAGAGAGACTGAGAGGAAGAGAGAGAGTAGATTCTCTGTTTTGGTGCTCTTTTTGTGATCTATATGATTGGGTTTTGATCAATGGTGAAGACTACTATTTCAAGGATTTTATGATTACGTGGCAAATTTCTATTTGAGATCATGGGAGATTATAAGATACTATCAAAGACTCTATTCTATGGAATTCCAGCTGACATTACACAGCTGGGAAAGGACTAAGATTTTTCTTCTTAATTCCTAATCAATTTAATTATGCTTTTTAAAATGCATTTTGTCTTTTGTTTATTGTGGCATCCAAAAAATAAAATTCAATTTACAATTTGATCATATATTTTTCCCTCTGATCAATCTCTAGTGGATATATTATCCCGCATATTCGTATCGGGTTTTTCGATTTATAATTGGAACTGAGTAATTTCAATTCCAAGTAAAATTTAATCTTAACAATCAAGTTAAATGGAAGGAAATATTCTTAGAATTCTAATGTCTATTCAAATAATTATCTATTGTTGACCTCCAAAAATTATCTATTGGAGAAAAGAAATGGAGTTTTACTTTGATTATAATTTAATTTTGTAAATATTATTTATAAATATTATTTGAAATTCTAAATATATAATAATATATATTGGCTTTCTTCCAACCAATCAACTTTGGACAAATATCAACATAAAAAGAGTCAAATGCTAAGCATCCAGCAATTTGAGGATAACTTTAATAGTAAGATATAGATATTATTATCTCATATTGTTTATTCATTTTTTATTTACTATTCTTCACTTCAACGTGTGTTGCACGTGACCTATCGTGTTTTAGTTAAAAGAAAATTAAAATAATAATTGAAATCATATATAAGTAAAGCCGTCAAACCTGATTCAAATTCAATAATACGTCCAACCTGATTGGCCTGATTTGACCAGAAAAAGTAAACGACCTGAAACGATCCTATGCATGCCCAACAAACCCGTAGCCCAAATAATCCGAGAAGTTAACCCGAATGATCCAAGAATATTATAAACTAAAATTATGTTTTATTTAATAAAATCCCAATTGAATTCGAGTCCTATACCCGAAAAACCAAAAACTCGAATGACCCAAACCCGAGTGATTGAGGCCAAAACCAGAACCCGCTTAACCCTAGACGCAGCATACCCGAGACCCGAATGACCTGAACCTAGATGAGGCGAAACCCGATTGTCCCGAGAAAATTACCTGCCTCATTTGATATATACCCAGATGACCTGAACCCAAAACCCGTCCAACCCCCCCGATTGAATTCTCTAACTTTATAAGTCAAATGAAATAATTGCATGTTACTATTCTTTTTATTTTTAAAAACTTTATAAGTTTTTTTAATTAAATTAGTAAAATGGTAAAAATAAAATAGATATAAAAATATTATATTCAATAAAAAAAATAGAGTTTTTAATTGAGTAAAACTATAAAATTATATTTGAAAATTCTAATATTTAAGTTTTCAATTAAAATAAAATAGTAAACTGGTAAAAAAAATAGTTATAAGGATATTAGACTTAATTAAATAAAAATAGAGTTTTTAGTTTAGTAAAATTATAAAACTTTAAACAATGATATTTAAGAAATATATTAAAAAAATAAAGATATAATGGGCGATTCAAAAGTTTTATAAGAACTCGTACTTTTATATATAGTATAGATGAGAAGTGCCTTAATTGCTACCCTCTCTCTTTAAAGTTTTCTTAACACCTAAAATATATTAAAAATTTTAAATATATCAAATTAAGTAAAGCAAAAACTTTAGTTTGTTTCCTATATCCTAAATTTCCTAGTAGTATAAGAGAAATATATATAAAATGACAAGAAAGAATATCTTTTACTTTCAATTATTGGCGGGAAGGATTCAACTCCATCAAATAAGGATCAAGTGAATTCAAATCCTTAGTCTCAAGCTAAAGTCTCTAGTCTAACTGTTACTGATGCTTATCTCATTTATCTCTATTTTTGTACT
This sequence comes from Corchorus olitorius, assembly GCA_001974825.2. Lineage (NCBI taxonomy): Eukaryota > Viridiplantae > Streptophyta > Magnoliopsida > Malvales > Malvaceae > Corchorus > Corchorus olitorius. The sequence continues at coordinate 81 of AWUE01020327.1, read as the reverse complement.
TAGTCTAATCACTTGTAAACTATACTGAATGTATACTCATATATATATATATATATATATATATATATATATATATATACA
>AWUE01020325.1:0-19585 GCA_001974825.2 Corchorus olitorius | reverse complement strand
AATTTGATTTTTAATGTATAATATAAATTTTACTGCTTTCAATTTATACAAGCAGGGCGGCCTGCGCTGCAGTCATCTTCTTATTAGGGCTATATTTTTTGTAGTTGTTCAAGTCGATTAGTAAGAAGATATTGCATTGGCTGTAAGTTAATCAATTAGGAGAAATTCATACATCCAAACAAATAATTCGCATATACAAAGCAAAACACATGACCTCTCTTTCATTCTAAAAGTACATTACCTAAATTCTACTCCATCTCTTGGTAATTTATCAAAATAAAGCTAATATTCTACTCCTCCATCTCTAGATAATTCATCAAAATAAAGCTAATATTAATTGTTGTTTGAAATATATGTTAATTATCTAAAAAAAATATCGTACACTGCGGTCATTTTTTAATCTTGATTGCAATTGTTAAATTAATGAACTCGGGTAGGTGGAAGAATTCAGCTTCTGCATAAGAAATGCTTAATTTTTTGTAGTCAAGGAACATGTATAGTTGTCGTAGGAAAATTGAATTAGTTGAGAGCATTTGCAGGAGCATATGTAATTTACAACATGCATCACAAAATGATTGTACTTAGCATTGGCTAACTGTGCATTTTGAAATGTCGAAATATACTAAACATAAGCAACTAATAGAAACCTCAATAAAAGGGAAGTTGAATGATAAATAATTTTTTTTTTGTAAAATAAATGAGAAATAAGGAAATGTTAAATTTAAATATCAAATAATATAATCAACAAATAAATCAAGATTTACCTCAAAATGTTGCGGTTATGTCATCCTAAGACGCTGCTAAATTAAATGGAAGGATCTTATCAACGTCCACCTAAAAATTTTAGGAAACAGAACGGAGTCCATGTGAAACCAATTCAGAGAAATGTTAGGGAATAAAAAACCCACTCAAATAAAAGTGAAGACGAAAGGAAAACAGAACCGGAATGTCAATAGTTTACCCATGAATCAACCATTATTGCAGATACATTTATAGAACCAATCCTTTGGAATGCCGGCAGAGGAGTTGAACCGGTAAATCCTAATATCCACACACAATTAATATGTAATTAATTAAAACACACTTAATCATAAATATAAAAATAGTAAATTACAAAAAAGGGCAGCAGGAAAAGTAAGGGAGGAAATTCATCGAGGGCCTTTTTAGTCACCTGAAAAGTGTGAAAAGACCAAAAAAAGCCAAAAGAAGACACCACATTAATCCTCAATTTGACCTTTAAGTAATTTCCATTGTCACTAAAAATAATATATAGTATATATTCTAAAAAAAAAAAAGCATGCAAACATAAAAGATGGTAGACATAAGACATAGCATAAATTTGATCAAAAAGACATAGCATATTGATATAGTTGTTGGGGTTTAAAAATAAAATGATACATATCTTCATTTTTTGAAATATCTAAGAAAAAGGAAGTGAAAAATAATATATTGTACACAAGCTAGTATGTGATTTTTCATGATACTATTTTCACTTTTATGTGCAGTGCACGTAACCAGTCGTGTTTAAATTAAAAGAAAATTAAAATAATAATTGAAATTAATTATAAGTAAAACTGTTAAAATCTGATCCAACCTCGATAACTCGTCCCAACCCGACCGAACCCGATTTGACCAGAGAAATTAAACAACCCGAACCTGTCTTATCCAGACCCGACAAACTCGTAACCCGAATAACCCGAGAAGATAACCCGATGACCCAAGAATATTATAAACTAAAATTATGTTTTATTCAATAAAATAAACATTGTTATAATTTTAACCATTTTAAATAAATTTAAAAATTAAACATTTAAAATTTCAAGGCTGACCCAATTGATCAGAGTCCTAAACCTAAAAAATCCAAAACCCGAATGATCTGAGAAAATTACCTCACTCATATGACATGAACCCAGATGAGTATGACCCGAAACCCATCCAACCCGCCCAATTGAATCCTCTAATTTTTTTTTTTTTTTTTTAACGTAAACTCCTCTAACTTTATAAGTCAAAGGAAATAATTGCATGTTACTCTTCTTTTTAATTTTAAAAACTTTAAATTCTTGATATGCACTCCAATATTATATTAAACTATCAATACACACTCCAAAATTGAAAAAGGTCAATCACAATAATTAAATTTTAAACAAATTTTTAACTTAATTAGTTTAAAAATGATGATTAAGTAATGATTTGGTAAATTATTTTAACTTTTAAACTTGATAATAAGATTTTTTAGTTTATATTATAATTTTTTTTGTTCAAATTAGTTTATATTATAATTGAAAAAAAGTCTCCAATTTTTTAAAATTAAAATGGTAAATTAAAATATTTATAAAAATGTTGAATTTAATTAAATAAAAATAGAGTTTTTAGTAGAATAATTGTAAAAGTTTAATTCTTAAAAAATTGTAAAATTTAAACAATATGTCATTTAAGAAATATATTTTAAAAATTCTAATATATCTAAGTTTTTTAATTAAATTAGTAAATTGATAAAAATAAATAGTTATAAGGATATTAGATTTAATTAAATAAAAATAGAGTTTTTAGTTTTTTTGCCCCAAAAATAGAGTTTTTAGTTGAGTAAAACTATAAAAATATATTTAAAAAATTCTAATATATATGATTTTCTTAATTAAAATAGTAAAATGGTAAAAATTAAATAGTTATAAAGATATTATATTTAATTAAATAAAAATAGAGTTTTTAGTTGAGTAAAATTATAAAAGTCTTAAACAATGACATTTAAGAAATATATTCGAAAAATAAGGGTATAATGGGCGATTCAAAAGTTTTACAAGAGTATGTATAACTTTTTAATATAGTATAGAAAAATATAAATGATAATTTGATGTGGTTCCTTCTGCTCACGTTAGCTTAGCTTACCTGTTGCATGCATTTATATAATTTTATGGTAATTATTTATATAATTTATAAAATTCAATGATTCCTAAATTGATGGCTCTAATTTGGGGTGAGGTATGTAGGAGGAGAAATTTTTTTTGGTACATGTCAAAATCTATTTTTTCTTAACTGATTGATACTATATGTTTTTTTGTACATTTGATAGGAAGGAATAAAGTTTATTTGCAGAAAATATCCATGCCATTGTAATTCACTAATTTGTAATGTTTATTAATATCCTAATTAGTACCCAATTTGCATCTTTGACCTATCTATCAATAGATAAGATAAGTTATGGAGTTAAAAAAAAGAGCTCACGATTTAAAATGTTCAAATCAAAATCAATTATCTTTTACAAGTTGAGTGTGCAATTTAGGTGATAAGCCAATAGTTAGTTGTAAGATATTTGATCTTCTTATGGTATAGCCAAATTGCATACTTGCATCACTTGTAAAACTGCAAGATGGATACAAGTGCTTAGATTAATTAACTTTAATGTAGTTCAGCTTTTGTTTTTACCCATTTTGATCTTGATTAAATTAAACAAGCTGTTAGAGAGTAGATGATGGTTTTGTCTTTTGACTTTTGATGATACTTCTTTATTAGACAAGTTTTTCAATTAGATTAATTGATATAATATAATCTGATAATGGATCTAGATATTTTCCCTACTTTTAAAGCTATGTAGTAAAAACACATAAAAAAAAATAGAACCAATTTTGCCAGATGCCCTGGTCATTGTTACAATCATTTCATTAAAATTCCTTTCATCAATTTATCTATTATCACAGAACACACTTGGTGACAAAACAATTAATATTCCATTTTCCCAAATCAAACTTCACTAAATACAAACATGACAGGCTCCCAATTCAGTTTCGTTGATTCTTCATATATAGTATAAAATATAGCTCGACTTTGATTTCTTATATCATTAACTTCCATTAACCTTCTTACAATCCGATCTGATTTCTCCATTGCTTCCTATTAAAGGACTGATATTCCCCATTTTAATCATTGACTGAGTAAAGCTTTGAAAGAAGGCAGTTTGGTTACTACTGAAGGTGTTGACAAGGGAAATGGTGGGGGCACCCGATGTGGAAAACAGCTCTTGGTCTGATTGGAGAAGGCCCTGTCCGGTTTGAAGATTGGCAAAATAGTTATTATCAAATGAATCAGGAGTCGTAACATCAAGGTTGGCAACATTGAATCCGCTCCCGGATTGGGGACAGGTTTGTTGGAGTGTTGTCAAGTATGATGAATTGAGTGTTGGGTCAGGGTTTCCTGTTCCGCTGAAATTGTATAGCCTGTTGACGAATAATCTGCACTGAGCGCGTCCAAAAGTGTGCGCACCTATACAAATCACAACCAGCCATCAAATCATCATAATATTATGTTTGTGTCACTCCCAAATTTAGATAATGAATCAAATTATGAACTTGGTAGTGGTAGTATATATGTACCAGATAACGCAACAAGATCAGTAGTATCTAGCCCGACTGCAGAAAACTTGGAAGTGAGGTTGCTTAAATTTTCGAACGGCGAGGGAATGGAGGAATTGGCTCCAGCTTGGTTTGCTGTCAAACTGTCTCTTCTTCCTAGCAGTACGCTCCAGGAAGGACCTCCTTGCTTCAAGCACAAGGAATAATTAACCTAACTAACTATTTATTGACTTAATATCCATTAATTTAATACCTTTATTTATAGCTAGGGCCTTAATTGAGTCATCAATTGTATGTATGTAAATTGTCAAAAGAATTGAACAAGAAAATTTAGTATTTATGAACTTTTGTGGCTTACCAAAGAAACAGAAGCTTCAGCAGCAAGGGCTAGAATGTCAGCACAAGAAACAATACCAGGGCAAGAGTTTTCAAGGGCAGTTTTGATGTTATCAACAACGTCAAATCCTCGAGTGGAGTTGGTGTTTGGACCAGCATCTTTCTCGCTCTGTATGTTGGCGCTGTTGTCTAACAAGATTGAAGCATCGCAACCCTGTCATAATCATAAAATTTAATCAACATAACAATATGCAACCCAAAATGTTACAAATTAGTAAAATAGTCTTTTGAGCTTGGATTTACATTGACAAAGCAATCATGGAAATGGAGACGAATGAGGCTGGCGCCAATCCGAATATCAGATTGCAAAGCCTGCTGGATAACACTGCGAACGATGGTAGAAGCATTGGGACATGTAGAATCATAAAATGTAGCATTCAACTGAGCTTTGGTTTGAGAAAGCAATAAAGTAAGAAGAATGGTTGATAAGATAAAGGAAGAAGCAGTTGAAGAAATCATTGTGGTTTTGGCTTGATGAAATTTGTTTCTTAATCTGTGAAAATGCATGATTGCATCTTAGCTCTAGCCATTATATATAGAAAACATCTTACGCGTCAATCTTCTTATTAATCTAAGCTTATAATTATATATAAGAATTTATATATTAATTTTTCAGCGATTTGAAAGTTGATTTGGTCATACGGATTGCTTTTCCTTCATCATGGGTCCATTTTCTCTTTATGTCTCTGTCTTTCTTCCTTTTCCTCTCAGTTTCGCGTGTATGCATACATGATTGAAGGGTTTAGAGATTCTAATAAACACTTAAACATTATGGAATATTCAAATTAATGATTATACATTATGCCAAATAAAGTAAGTAAGAAAGAAAAAATTCATACATAAATATACACGTGTATTTTTTCACCGACAAATATTGTTCTTAGTAGTAGAAAAAATATGTACTATCTTATAGCCGAAATCTTTATATTAAATTTCCTTTGTTTTTTTTTTTATTATTATACAAGAAATCTTATATTACAATTAAGATGGTTTAATTTGTATATAATATACCAAGCATATATATGTGGTGAGATATAAATTTTATATACACCTGTATACAACTAGTTTTTCTTTTTGGTAATAAAATGTTTAGGAGCAGTGTAGGTGATCGAGTGAAGCTACTAATCCTACGAATTATAATTTGCTAATTAACAAAGTTCTTAAAGTCAATAATAGTTGGTGCTACAAATAATCAAAATTAAGTAAAGGGCTTTCTCAGAAAATTGTATTCTATCTTATTTATATATGTATTCATCGAATACAATTTGATAGTTTTAATAATACTCCTTTTATTTATTACCCTTGTGCTCGATTTAGTCCACTAATCACGGCACGAAATAATTGAACTTTTTAGTCTCTTCAATTAATAGTTATGAAAACAGAGAAAACCCAGAAAAAGAACTTGACTTCAACATGCATCAACAATGGTAAAACGTACACATCTTACTTATTTTGCCTAACAAAAGTTAATTGCCTGATCAGTTTCTTGCTCGAAGATGCAAAACCAATATTGTTCTAGGCCACGATTGTCATCACTAGACCAAATTGTTGACATGACATCGTATTCCTTGGAAGCAATATGAAATTTCTTGGTAATTATAAACTTTGCCTTATTTTTCCGCAATCCGAGGAAAGAACAGTGGTTTCTATTTGATCTACTATATATAATGTTAATTTATCCGTTTGAATTCTTGAAGAAATTACAAACAATATATAGTAAGACTTTGTCCCCCTTTCGTTGTCTTATGGCGCAAGGAAAAAAAATTGGAAATCAAATATATATTGAACATCATAAAGGATTATGAAAATGATGGTAAGATTTTATTTTAACCAAATAATATAGTTTGAAGCAAGGTAAAGGAAAATGTTTGCTTGTTCATGTATCTGTAAAATCTTCCATAATATTGCTCTTTAATAAGTTGTTCTCACGTGCCATTTTCGCATTGAAGGGAACTCGATCGAAAGGAGTCTTGGTGACAACCTCCTAAACAAAACTTCTTAATTACTTGTGAAACGATGTAAATTTTCTACCATTAGGGTAAAAGCTTTTACATAGCAATCCGACCAGTACGTAGTTTTACATGTTTTTGTTATTCCTTGAGCAACCATTGTAGAAGAAATTGGGAAGAAAAAGGGTAAGAGCTATGGAATGATTGTTTAGTCAGCACTAAAATTCGTAATATGTCACTCAGAAAAAGAATTGCAGTGAGCACTTGATGAGTAGGAAATTAAGGACCCAACAAAGCTGTGTATATTTGGTAAGGGTAGTTGGTATCTTTACAACAAACTTTGAAAACATGGGCTTTGCTTGACCACATTTTGGCCAATCATAAGCTGCTTTAATGCATATATGAACAAGTTATGATAATATGCTAATTCTTTAAGAAACATGCAATTAATTAATGAATTTTCGCATGGCAGGCAAGGAAAGGAGAGGATTAAAGGTATTCAAGCTAGTATTTTATTAACACCAAATCTTGATTTGTCTGATTTGTATTCAGCTAGTATAGTTATTACCACAAATAGTGAGGCAAAGTACAAATTTAGAACTAGTCATTGGATCTCCTAAATTTGGATTAACTCGTCTCAGTAAGAGAATTATTTAACTCCAAAGATTTCAACTTGCAGTGAACGAAAAAGACGAACTGATCTTTGCTAATGCTGCAATTAAATGTCCTTCATCAATCTTAATTTCATTCTTTCTAATTTTGCTGCTTAATGTGCAATTTTATATTACTATTGCTATATGACAAAAGCTAACTGGTGCACCCTTGCACCAATTAGTCACAAAATCCAAGAAAAAAGTTTTGGAACATATAGTAAATGTAATGGTGAGACATATTTAACTTTTATTTATGACTATAATGCCCCTAGAAAAATTATATTTATTCTATAAAAGTTTATTTTTTTGAAAATATTTAAATACTTTTCACCAAGTTTAGCCCCAACTAAAATTTTATCCCAAACTTTAAGGGTAAATCTTAAATTTTGAGACCCATTATCTTAGGGTTTTAAAAAAAAATATAAACAATTTTAATAAGGTTTAGCCCCAACTAAAAATGTTATAATTTTTTAAAGGGTAAATTTTAAATTTTGATACCTTATTAAGGTTTTAGAAAATATTATAAACTATTTTTTAAAATTTTTGTTGACTTAAAAAACTAACCATTATGATTTTTCATCCCTTATTTGGTATAAGGGTAGTTTTGACATACAAATTCTCTCTTTTATGAACAATTATTATTTCAGAATTCTATACCCACTTTTTATGCAATCATTAGATTTTTTTAATATATTAATAGGGTTTAACCTCTTGGGTTTTGTGTCTAATTGATGCATGGTTACACCAGTTAGTTGGACCCTAAAATTTTATTCTCCAATAAGAAAATTAATTTTTGCTTAACGACTGTTAGAAATATTGACGTGGAAAAGCCATCTCAACATTTCTTATCACGTGGCATACAGGACCCACCTGATAAAAATGTTAAAAATGTGGAAAAAGTCCATGTGGCATGCAGCTCCATCATGCTGTGTCGCAATAAATGTTGACGTGGAGCATTTCTGACGGTCATCAATTAATCAAAAGCACGTGGATTATTTTCGAAAAAGGAAATGGATTTATCTAGGTAAAAAGAAAAAGAAAAAAGAAAAAGAAAAAGAAAAAGAAAAAGAAAAGGAGTTTATTTGTCCAAAACGAAAAATGTAAGGGAAATTTTTGGGTATTAAGCCCATTAATAAAGGGTACGTAGGATACATGCATGAAAGTAAGGATTACAATTAAACCCCTATAAAAGGATCAAAATGCCCATTCCTATATTATATAAATGAAAAAAAAAAAACGGCTTGATATATAGATATTTTGGCTCATGAACTGGTAGAAAAGGAAAAATTTAGCTCCTACGTACATTTCTAAAATTGCCAATTACACGACTAAACTTATAAAAAATGGATGGATTGGGCATTTTGGATGGAAATTTGTTAAATTTCGTTAATAATTTGACAGAAATTGGATGAAATTTATCGGAATTATATTAATTTCCGTCCAAAAGACTATTTTGCAGTCTAATTGTTAACAGAATTGAACCCATCTCCATCCAAAATGGGTAATTTGTCATTTTTTTACAAGTTCAAGCTCGAATTGACAATTTTGAAAGTTAAAGGACTAGTTTGTTTTTTTTTTAGTTTTTTACAAATATAAAGGCCAAAATATCTATTAAGCCAAAAAAAAGCTCAAAAACTCGAAATTCTTTTAATTTGGCACGATTGCCTTTATCAATCCTACCATATACTACCTCCATCTTATATTATCTGTCCAATTTGACCATAACACAAATATTAAGAAAATTGGTTGGAACACAAAATTCTATAAGACTTTTACCATACTTTACAATATTACCCTCAACTTTACTTAACATGTGTCTCTTTTCACATTCAATATGGGTAAAAATTAGTCAAAATATATTGATTATCTAAATGAGACAGATAATTTGGAGAAAAAATTCCCAAAAAAGAACAGATAATATGGGATAGAGGGAGTATATGATAAGATTATTATGGTACAAATGTTAGACTGAATACTATATATCATGGTTTTTAAAACCGGGCCGACACTAGAACCGGTGGTGGTTCCGGTCGACGGTTTGACCGGTCCGACCGGTTCAACCACCGACCCGGTCTGATAATTACATTTTACGAAAATTATTGGCATTTTACCTTTTAAATATTATATAAGGTATATACATATCACATAAAAGTATTTGGTACAGTGGCTTAAGTGTGTTTTTTGTCACCCACAAGGTTGTGGGTTCAAAACTCACCACCTTCAAAAAAATTTTCCAAATTTTCTCAATTATCAAATCGGTTTTATCCGGTCAGAATCCGGTTCAACCGCTGGTCCAACCGGTTATTGACCATGTTGACTAATTGCGGTTCCCACCCCTTTAAAGACCGGACATACCAGCGGTTCCCGGTTAAACCGGTCCGACCGATCGGTCTGGTCCGATTTTGAAAACAATGCTATATAGATATAATAATAATAATAATAATAATAATTTCTTAAAAGTAGAAAATCACATTAAATATGCTGCTGGAAATTGATTTTAGCGAGAAAAAACAAGCACGTGTTTGGCAAAGAAAAAAAAAACATGCACGTGTAACTTACTAACTCAGGGGTCGTTTGGCATCGTTTTCGTGTTTCTGTTTTTTGTTTTTGTTTCGTTTTCGTTTTATTTTTGTTGCGCTGTCAATTTTTGAAAACAAAAACATGTTTGGATATACAATTTGGTTTTATGTTTTTAAATAAAAAAGTGAAAAAAAAATGATTAAAAAGCATGTGAGATACTGTTCATCATTGTGCTTCTGTGTTTTGGAAGTGTTTTGGAAAAACATGAAAACACAAAATTCTTGCTTCCACTTATTTCCAAAACACTGCTTCTGTTTCCAAAATTTTTAAAAACAGAAACAGTCTGCCAAACATGTTTTCACTGTTTTGTTTCCAAAAACAGAAAATTGGCAACAGAAAACAGAAAACGGAAACGATACCAAGCGAGCTCTCAATAAGTGAAGTTATTTTTATTAGAAATAAACTTTTTTTATTAATGAGATTGGGATTACAAACGCACAGGAAGACCTGTACACCGTTATATGAGTTTTTTTTTGAAAGGCAGTAGATGAATTTATTAATAAAGATGAAAGGCCAAGAAGGCCGAATAAGAAAACCAAGTCCAAATAATAGAGGAGCAACACAACCTCCCACTACAAAACAGAACCAACCAACAGCAGAAAAGAACAAACAGCAAAAAAACCCCAACCAACAAAACACCAGCAGCCTAATCGAATCTTGTCAAAATATCTGTTCCCTTATCAATGGAAGATTTAGCTAAATTGTCAGTGACGCAATTGACTTCTCTAAAAACATGTTTCAGCGACCAAGATTTCATCTTTTTCTTTAACCTCTCAATCTGAAAAATAATTTGTCTAAATCTCCAAGGTTCTGAAATAACATTGTTAACCCAATTAACTGCATTCATAGAATCACTTTCAATGGCAAGCTCTTTCTCTTCAGCCCAATCTGTTGCTGCAAAAATAAAAAAAGCTTCCTTAATTGCTAAAATCTCAGCCATATTAGAATCTGCAATACCAATCGGCTTGGAAAAGATCAATTTAATCGAGGCACAATCATCCCTCAAAGCTCCTCCAATCCCAGCCTCACTTGGTTGTCCCCTTGCCGCACCGTCGACATTAAATTTGAGCTGACCAACTTGAGGAACCAACCATTCCATATTCGGTCTCGAAGCAACTTGACCAAAATCAATTTGAATTCATTATGGTACTCTATAGAACTCATCGAAAGAGGCAGCAGAGCTAGGCCATTTAGCTTTACACCAAAATGCAACTCTAATCCCCACTAAATCCACCATTTTCTCAACTTCCATCATAGCACCATTGAAGATGATAGCATCCCTCATAGTCCATATTGTCCACACAATAGCAAAAAACATCATTCCCCACACTAAATTTCTACTAACATCAAACCATACTTGTAAGGCAGTTCTAACATCATCAGGCATAGTAAAATAAATACTCCATTTTCTACAAAAAAATTGCCATACTAACCATGATTTTCTGCATTTAAAGAATAAATGATTCACCGATTCTTGATCTTCATTACAAAAGGGGCACCCTGCATTTTCTTCAACCAGAAGACCTCTGCCAACAAGCAGCTGTTTCACTACTATTCTCCCTTTTAAAACCTGCCACAAGAACGTCTCAACTTTTGGTGGAGCAGCACCTATCCAAATTTTCTTCCAAATGGAATCGACATACCCATTTTGCAATCTGACAAACTTGTAAAAAGCCTTAGCAGTATAATTACCAGAAGGGGTGTGCTTCCAAACTAACTTGTCTCTAAACTCTAAAGATATAGAGGCATTCTCTAACAACAACATCAAGTTTTCCCATTGCTGCTCTTCCCAACAGGGCTACATGATTAGCTAGCTTATCGAAATGCTAATCTATGAGCCAACAATACAATTAAAATCTCATAACACCCGCTCTTGAACCTGGAAACTAGAAACTATACCTACCTACAAACCAAAATAAACAAACAAACAAATTACAAATTAATCTCACATTCTGTGAGAGTTGAACCCAAGACCTCATGGTCCAGGTATACTGGAACTAAGAGTCCAGTACTCTACCACCAGGCCAAATGCCTGAAGGCCAATAACTGAAGTTATAGGTTACATTAAAAAAAATATTGATTTTGTTATGGAAAATATGGACTTTACACCACATTAAACTATTCAGTCTTGAAGAAAAATTAATAATTAAGATTGCACACTGTTTATACCCTAATTTACAATTTGGGTAAATTTGTAATATGAACTTGTGAAATAAAAATCAGTGGTCCATATTTGATCTCAATTTCCTAGTTTTATTTGGATTTTAACCACCTTAATTTTATATCAGATAGGAAAAGGCTTTATTTTCCTAATTATGGATCGAAATTTATTAAAAAATGATTATTTTTATAGTAATAGTTATTATGGTCAGGTAAAGTACACATGGTCAGACAAGAATTCAAGTTATACTGCACGACCTTTAGGTGCGATAAGGAGTTGATTCTTCAAATACGATGATCATATCTGACTACGCAGAGAAACATGAGATGGAGTATCTGATTTAGTGGATGCGGCATGTCAAGCATTATTCACCCTTCAAATGACATGGTCAAGCCGCCCATGCCCTATGTCGTATTGTTCAATTAAGGACAATTTGGGGAGGAAAGACAATTTCACTAAGTAGAGTATGGTGATTTCGACCAAGACCATCCACAATGTCTCCTTAGGCTAATCACACATCCCTGGTGAAATCTTGGCTTAATTCGACCTCGTTTGTAACTTTTCCACGGTTTTCAATTAAGGACACATGCTCGGAAAAGGTCAAATTCAAGCACGACATGGCATCATTGGCATGAAGCCATGTTCATAACATCATATAGTGGTTAAAGGCTAGTAATTTTTGTGCCTTAGCTTATTTGACCATTTTTGGTAACTTTTGCAAGTCTTTCAATTAAGGACAAGTGGCTTTCTGCCTCGGTTTAAGCCATTTTCTTGATTGATTTTTATTACTTTCGAACCATGGGCTAAGTTTAGTTAAGTTATGATTATTTTCGTGGCCTTATGGTTCAAGATCAAAGTTAGGCATGTTTGGATTGTTTCGTCGTCAGATCAATTACATCGCGCAACACAGATGCAGTGCAGGACACGCATAAATGTGCCAGGCAGGTTAGATATCCGGATGTCGTTTGAAGTTCATCACACAACGTAGTTTCTCATGGTGTGTGGCGTTGGAAGGCTTGTCAAGTCATCTCAGTTAATTTCCTGGAAGTTTCCTTGATTGAGTAAGAAGGAAGTGTAGTAGACGATGTAGAAAGGTCGTCGACGTTTATGGACTTGGGGATTTCAAAATTTGAAAAAAATATGTGATAATTATCACATTTTCTTAATGTGTGGCGTTCTAAGAGGTTCTTAGCACCTTTCTAGGAGATTTTCTTACCAAAATTAGCAGAATCGCAATCAGAATCGAAATCTGGAAGACTTGGTGACTAAGTAATTTGCTTTGCCTCGAAGTAAGAAGCCCAGGCCCTATATAAGGAGGACGCCCTTACCTTGTCTCAACATGCTACAAAACTTGTTCCGTGCAAAACTCAAGCTCTGTGCTTTTTCACTGAAAATTCTTCGTTGTTCTTCACTTTTTCATACAAGTTCTTACTTGTTCTTCTTGTATTTCATATTTAAATCTTGTCTAGACAAGACTTTTCCTTTGTAATCCATTGCAATCAAATCAAATAACAATCTTTTTGTTATTTTCTTTTCTTTTCATTGAAAAACCTTTAATCACTTTTGTTCGCAAGCAATCTGTGATCAATGATTTAAATGCTTCGGTGTGACTTTGATTCAAAACCCTGCAAGTCGTTTGATCTTCCCAAGTTTGATCTTTTACTTTCAAGTTTCAAAACAAGTTTATGTTATTTTTCTACAAAAATAACTAGCACGCCTCGAACCTCTCTCTTTTCTCAAAGAGATTTGATGTCAAAGACTCTTTTAGGCACACAAGGAAAATTTAGCGCAACACACACCTTGGTATATTGAGTTCTCCCAACAAGCGCCATGGAAAGCTTAGTCAATAGGGGCCAACAAGTATCATGGAAAGCTTAGTTAATAATGGCCAACAGGGACATGTTAAGTTTAATAGACGAAGAGCACTTGGATATAATGCAGCTAATATATTATTTAGCCAAATGACTCACATATCCATTTATGTAAGGGCAACTAGCCTTTGGTAAGTGCAATTTAAATGACCAACATCTCTATAAATAGAGGAGACTATGACATTTCCAATGAACAACCTAATAACCAAAAAAAAAAAAGCAATCCAAAGCTCATTCCTACAAATCCTTCTTTCTAGCTTAATTCTTACTCTTGTAATATTTCCTTCAAATAGTTCCTTCAAATAGTTAAATATTATTTAGTAGTATTAATGACGTATGCATAATATTGGCCTAATCTCGTTAAATGTGATGTTCCCTCTTCTCTTTAGTTCTAATTATTTTAGTGGAGACACTCTAATATTCATAATTTTATAACAGATTTATAACTTTTTCAACACAAAACACAACTGAATTGAAATTGAAAAAAGAAAAAAAGAAACAACTTAGTCCTATAATAAATATGGGCCTCGTAATTCATATCCATGGCCCAAGACATGTATTGTAACTCCACAATGCATATTGCCACTGGCCCAGCAAGCTTAAATTGACATCACATATGAAATTTCCCCTACAATAAAGAAATCCATATGAGATTTATATAAACAAGCATGGGTTAGTCCAGATTTACGTACAATTTTTTAAAATTTGGAGCTGTGTATAGACATGTTGAATCCTGCAAAAAAATAAAAACATGCTGAATCTGAACTTACTATTAAGCTTGTTATTATTATGACTCTTAAACATATAGAATAAAAGACAAAAATAGACCATTTATCTTTTAGTAAATTTGTGGAGTACACAAATTATATATATATTCTCTGATGTTGAATTTGTTAGTGATTTTCTCAACCTTACTTTCTCCCCCTTTTCTTCTTCTTTTGTTTGGCGTTTTTTTAAATTACTTTATATTGTTAAAGATTAAAAATAATAGGTCACATTGCACAACATGGGTATTTATAGTTCCTCGATCGGTGTATGATTTTTCTATTAAACGAGTAGAGTTTGAATCTTCTCTTAAAAGATTTCGCATTCAAGTTTTATGGTTCCACCATCTGATCTAAGTTTAGTCTTCATATTGGATGTTGCTATTCATATATTAACACAATGTACTTCAAGAAAAATTGTTAAATTGATTTTAGCGTTGTCCTTTTGTATCACACTAACACTAGATACTGAGTATTTGAGTTGAGTAATTTCGAATCCCAAACGGTAAAAACTCTTTCATTTATCTTTTCTACATGCAAGAGTCGAACTTAAAAACCTTAAACTACATTGACTCTTGTTCATTCGACTTAACATGTGCTAGTATAGACTATAGATCAATTTAATTACTGCATTAATAATTTATTTTTTTTTGCCAACATTAATTAATATAATTTGATTGGGGTAAAAGAAAGAAATTACTCCAAAATGGAAGAAAGCAATAGAGTGAAGACCCCACAAAACGAGGGCCGGCAGTGGCATTGGCTGGCAGCCCATCATCAGACCGCACTGTTAGCTTTTAGCTGCAAAGATCTCTAAACATATAAACATAGAAAAATTCTCTTTAACTAGAAAACAAATCAATCCCTTTGCCCTAAAACTTCTCTCCACTGGCAGCGTCGGTAGCCAGTTACCCCCTCCCTTCTTGAGTTCAGCAAGCTCAGCCACACGTGCTTGACCTTTTCCCAACTTCACCATTTCCCTCATATATCATATATGTTCCTTAATTATTATATATTTTCGTAAAAACCAACAAAAAGTAAGAGAACAAAAATCCTTGCAGAGGCTGTTAAATTCTCCAATTCCAAATATAATCTTCGTGAAGGGAAGCAAGCAAAATTGATGGCTATATATATATATAAGCTCATTTATTTTTTTGTAGACTTTTTAAGCTTAATTTTGTTCATTATGGGTTATTTTATATATATGTATCTCAGTCTTCTTGTTTCTCAAGTCATTTAAGGCTGGCTCTAATGGGCGAAGAAGAAAGGAAAAGAAAAGAAAAGGACAGGAGAGTTTCTTTAATTATGATTTGTGAGGCTAACATAACTGCACTCTCCAATGGCGTGCAAAAGGCGCATGTTAGCACATTGCAATAATTCAGTAGACCAAGTCTCCTACTACTATATGAATAATAATGAATATATGAATATCATTGGCTTTTTTTTTTTTGAGAAAATATCATTGGCTTTTGTTTTTTAACATTACTTGGAATATATTTATGCATGATTAAAAAGTAAAAGATAAATTTATTTTCTCATTATATTTACCATATATATACTTTTAGTATATTTATAAATTAATTTTGTTCCAGCTAAATCGGCTCACTTAACATCTCTTAACAATACTTTTTTCTATTTACACTACTTCAGCTCAAAACATTACTTAAATAAACAAATACCAAACTAACTTTAATCAATCACTTGTTAGAATTATTTTACCATAATATTAGTATCTAGCAAAAAGGAAAGAGGGATTTATTAGAATATGTATATATATAGTAGGTACTTATAAAAAATAAAAATAAAAAATAAATTAATATGGAGATTCTTTGGTTTGGGGTTTCCCTTTCTTCATTTAACACAAAATTTGGCTCCATGCTAAGGCGGTGCACAATAGCACGTGAAGATGGTCCCCATCTATTATAACTTTATAATTTTTTTTCTTTTTCATTTTTGTGGTATTTCTTTTTTGCATAATGTGCAACCCATTATTCATCTTTGCCATTGGTGCAACTATGACCTTCTTTTCCTTTTCCTCTGGTCCAGTTGGTTGGATCATGGATGTCAATACAAATCTCCTATAGTAATCTGCACTTTGCTATCTCTCCTCCTCCTCAGCAGCAGCTTTTGGCTATGGAAGATATCATGAACATATATCTATATAAAGTTGCTAGAGACTAGAGAGGAACAAAGAAAAGACATAAAAGCTAAATTTGAATCTGATCAGGAAGAAATAATTAAGAGGATATATAAAATCAAAATGGGTTCATGATAATGTATCAAAAAGGTAAATTAAGCTGGAAATTTTACCAGATGGAGATGACAGCTATGGCTTTCAAGAAAACAAAAAAAACTTCATCAGTGAAAAAAAAAGGAGATCCATTTGGGTAACAACTAACAAAGAGAAAGGAAGAGATCAGAGCATGGTGAGTTTCATGAATCATGTATTTGGTAAAGCAGATGATATATTGAGGCCATGGCATGGAGAGGAGAACACGAATATAATTATGAGAATCAGAAAAAACTTGCAGTAGTTTGCAAAGTAGAGTAAGAAAATTAATGCATCAAGTTTTGCCAAGTACTATATCATGGTGCAGTTTTAAAGGGCGCTTCTGAGTTTGACTCAACAGTACTATGAATGAATATCGCATTTCCTTCGGCAAAGGGTTTGGAGTTTTTCGTGATCAGGAAGAAGACGACTAAAGACTAAAGAGAGACCCGACATAAGTAATTAACTCTGCGGGAAGATTTAGGTGAGTTGGAGCAATTTGCTATGAATAAGACCCGAGTAGTGTGTTCAACAAATTTATTATCAGATTGCAGTAAATGCAGGCAAGAAAGGAATGATTTTTATCTTGCTCCTATGGCTCCTTATAGCAAATTCTTCTGGACCACAATTAAAAGCTCTTTGTATTTTAGTTTGAATAATTAGATTACATAAATAGCGAGCAAATTATGAAATTAGTAAGATATATTCCATGTTTTTACCACGTCCCTTTTCTGCAGCTAGGAAAAGGGTTACAAAGTGCATATATAATTATCAAGCAGTGAATAAAAGCAAATAATAATTAATTAAGACATTCATTCTTTGTTAGGAGAATCAAAATTTCATCAAATATCTAATCAATCAGCAGTTTATCTGCTGTTGATGATCATAGGAAATTAACTGGCGACAGTCAATCTCGGAAATGAAAAGAAAAGATAATACTAATTGACGTTTAATTTTGTTGAATTTTGGCAACAAAATGTAGTTTCAATGCTTGAAAAAATTAGAATTGGTGGACCGCCACTCACTTTCGATGTGCTAAATTATGTCTTTATATTAGTTGGAATCTAGTTTTCAAACCAGTTCTGATAAACAAATAATTCCATAAACATTGGCGCAACCTAAGCGCTCAATCTATAAACACATTAGTCTACCTAGATCTCAAATTTTATACAAACCGACTCGAATTCATACCCGGATTTAAACCCTACTTAAGTACATTTATAAAAAATCAACATTCTACTAATAGATCATTAATACGTATATATTGACTTCTAAAGTAATCGATTAGATGATAAAAAGAGGGTTAATTAGGCCAAAGAATTTAGATTACTCTATTTCATCTCCGACCTGTTAACTAAAACATATATATAATATAGGAATTAGACAAAAAAAATCAGTTTTTTTCTTAGTATTAGAGTAGTAATTAGCTGCTAAACAAGTCCAGTTATGCATTCTAAAGTTGTCAATATAATCTAAGAGAGTAGGATGAAGATTCTTCACAAAAAATTAAATTCCAGTTCATGTGGGTCCATGAGTATGACAGGCACGTCCTACGTCCTCATTTTATTCATTTAATTATTTTTTGGGGCTAATATATATATGGTTTGGACTTCGGCTATATATATCTAAGGCCATGGGGGCTTTTGTCTAGATCTAATTCTTTGCCAAATAATTTTCATTTTTAAGCATGCAGTACTCGACTCCCTCCCTCCATATATCGATAGTAAATTAGGATTTTACTTTCGAGCATCATAATCCTTCATGAGGAAGCCAAGAAACTATTATACTTTTAGTTATTTGTTTATTTGTTTAATTAATTTCGATGGTTAGTTTAATTAGTTTGAAATATGCGTGGAATTAATAATCTAACAAGCAGGGCGGCCTGCGCTTGCGCTGCAGTCATCTTCATTAAGGCTATATTTTTTGTAGTTATTTAAGTCGGTTAGTAAGAAGATATTGCATTGGCTGTAAATTAATAAGTTAGGAGAAACTCATACATCGAAACAAATAATTCACATATATAAAGCAAAACACATGACCTCTCTTTCATTTCAAAAGTGCATTACCTAAATTCTACTCCATCTCTAAGTAATTTATCAAAATAAAGCTAATATTCTACTCCTCCATCTCTAGATAATTTATCAAAATAAAGCTAATATTAATTGTTACTTGAAATGTATGTTGATTATCTAAAAAAACATAGTACATTGCGGGTCATTTTTTAATCTTGATTGCAATTGTTAAATTAATGAACTCGGGTATGTGGAAGAATTTGGCTTCTGCATAAAGAAGGCCTAATTTTTTGTAATCAAGGAGCATGTATAATTATCGTAGGAAAATCGAATTAGTTGAGAGCATTTGCAGGAGCATATGTAATTTACACAATGCATCACAAAATGATTGTACTTAGTATTGGTTAACTGTGCTTTTGGAAATGTGGAAATATACTAAACATAAGCAACTAATAAAAATCTCAATAAAAAGGAATTCGACTGATAAAAAAAAACTTTTTGTAAAATAAAAGATGAATAAGGAAATGTTAAATTTAAATATTAAATAATATAATCAACAAATAAACTCCAGATTTACCTCAAAA